>JASGXE010014334.1:0-11612 GCA_030068105.1 Sinentomon sp. SZTP_YWyxl | reverse complement strand
AAGCCTCTCACCGGCAAAGGAATGTTGGCCGCAATCCTTTTGCACGAAACGAAATTCAGAAATGCACCCACATGCAGCAGGAATGGATCAAGAAGTTGCTGGAAATCCAATTCGGAGAGAAACATAATTATATTTTCGATTGCGTGCATCTCCAAGCCATGTGACTGCTGGTGTTATCCTTTTGATATTCCTGACATTTTCTCGGGTCAGATAAACAAGAAGACAAACAAAAATAGACCCCCATCCAAATGATGCGAGGGTCTTTTATCGCATGGATGATGGAGAATTCTTTTTGGTTGAGAATTCTCCTGCTGATGGAGAATCGAGAATATTTTATCTTTCTGGTGCCAGAATACCTCTAGCCATTTTGGTGCCAAATTTACACAATGACCAGAAGGTACAAGTGTTATCATACAACCCCAAACCCCCCATTTTTTAACTTTGATGAAATCAAGTCCACTTCATTCAATCCCTCAAAAGGCTCAATGAACTCTGGGGTTCATATCAGGGATGGGCAAGGTAGGGTCCTTAAGGGGGGGGGAAGGGGGGTAAAGGGTTCCGAGGGGGGGGGGGTGGGCACCGAAATGAGGGGGGGGGGGGGGCTGTGTGCGGGGGTCCAGGAGGCAGGGCCCCCGGCAGGGGGTTTGGGGGACAGCATCCCCCAAAAGCTGAAGCTTTTTAAAAAATTAGGGGTCCTCAGATGCCATTTCACGACATTTCATGTCCTTTTTTCTTATCCTGAAGGGTTTGCAGTCGCAATAGATGGAGCAAGGAAAAACTGTCATGACACGACTTTCTGGATGAGTTTTTTTTTCATTTTACCATTTTCTGCCAATCAAAACAGAAGGTACAAAAGAAACAGAATGTTGCTATTGAAGTCCTGGGGTGTGCAGGGCACACACCAGAACTTCGGCCAAGGGTTCCCTCGGAAAAAGGCTAGGGGATAACATCGGCCAAAGGTCGAGGTTACACCCCCTAGCCTTTTTCCGGCAGGGGAATCAAAACAGGAAGTAGGCATACAAAAGAAACAGAATGTTGCTATTGAAGTCCTCCCTGGTGTGTGCAGGACACACAGGACTTTGACCAAAGGTACCTGCCCTTGGAATAAGGCTGGGGGGGTAACCTAAGCCAAAGGCCGAGGTTACCACCCTAGCCTTTTTCCGGCAGGGGAATCAAAACAGAATGTACAAAAGAAACAATGTTGCTACCTATTGAAGTCCTGGTGTGTGCCCTGCACACACCAGGACTCTTTTCCCACTTTTTTCCGAGGGTACCCTCGGAAAAAGGCTGGTGGGGGTAACCTATGGAAAGGAATGCATTTTGTTTCAAAAATTCATTTTTCTATTGACCTGACGAAGCCTTATGCAAAAAAAAACGGAGGTTGCATGATGAAATCGAGTCAACCCCATTGTGACGCGCAAAGGGCTCATTTTGGTACTTTGGGGGCCCATATGGGGAAGGGGTGTCAATAGGTAATTAACTTTGAATCGATGATATGCCCAGGAAGATGCCCTTTTTGATCTTTTTGCCATGCACAGGCTGGAGCACTGGGGTATTTTCAAAGAGATCATTTGTTGCAGTGGCTTGAAATGAAAAAAAAACAAGCATACACACAGGCATTGATATACGGGTACCCCTAACATAGTACGGCTGAATAAAATTACTAGGTAGTTATGACTATAAAAATTACTAACTTCTACCAACATTTAAGCTGTAATTGCAACCAGAATATTTCATTCTCTCTGTCTCTGCAGTAACCACAACAAACCGCTGATCGACAACCTTGTTCTTCGTTTTGGACTTCACTGCATCACAATCTGCAATGGACACCTGCAAATCTTCTGCAGCTCCGTCTCTGACTTGTCCATGTTCAAATGAAACTAGATAAAAAGCAAATATTTGCTTTTTGAATGCTTAGAATGACAAACAGTCCAGTCACCCTCCACCAGCAAGTGGAGAACAATCACAGCTAGCTGCATGATGTTCAGGGAGTTTGGAAAAGAACACATTGGTGTGTTCTGATTTCCAATAGGCACACAAACAGGCCTTAGGACCTCATTCAGCCGTAAAATGCAGTTCAATGTCCACTTTCCCAACAAGCCCATGCACAGGCCTTTAGATCAATGACGTAATGGTATGACGCAACGCAGCGGAATGAAATACCTGCCGCCCTCCCTGAGTAAGCCGGAACGGCATTCTGGCCTGCCATGGTTCTATCTCAGTTATGGCCCATTCAAATCACACTTGATTGTGCGTTCTGTTGCAGATTTTGGTGGATTGGGACTCGGAAGAAAGAACATATTTGGCCTTGGCCCCATGTCAACTGGCTAATTTTCGAGCCTTTTTACCAGATCAAATTTCAAAACCAACGAACAATGCACAGATTGGCAATACCAAAAATGGTTAGGTACAGCTGCCAAAATCTTTATTCTCAGACAGCAGATTTTTGACATTCCAAAACCTGACGTCACATTTTGTTTGAACTTTGAACAGAAAGAAGGCTGAGGCTGACGGACATGAGAGGCCAGCAACATCTCGTACTCTTTTCTAGGGATGTGCCAGATTCTTTTCCCTTTATTGCTTCTATGAAATGTGCTTGACTTTGAAATCAGCATAATTACCTAAGTGATGCCATCTTTTCTGCCTTGCATTATTCATCCTGACTGGAACTTGACACATCGCTTGTTTCTGCCTCTTCCATTTCTGCATAAAATTCTATTCTGGCACATTGCCTTCCTCTCACATTGTCTGGCAGAGTTAATACCTATTGGCTTTTTTCTTTCTATTTTGTGTGCCTTACTGATTTCTTGAACCAAAGCCATTCTGTGTTACTGTGCATGAGATCTTTGAACTTTGGGTCAGTTTCGACTCGTGGAAATGTGAAATTCTCTCCAAAGAGTCTCTGCATATCGGTCCACACCTTTGTCCCATCTTCTGCTAATCCATTTTTTGTCATAAGTACCTACACTTCTATCTCATGCCTTCTATTTCATTCACGCCATTCTGTTGTTTCATGCATGCCTCAATCCCTCGCATGTCTGAATCTGTTGCAGCTGCACCTCATGGGCACATTTTAAAAACTTGCAATAATGCATGTTATATAAAAATTGCTAAAATTACACAATTTCTTGAATAGCTGTGATATCCTGAGGGCTGAGATCCATTTGCCAAGACATGGGTATTTTCACAAAACCGACAGAAATGCCTGTTTGTGAAACTCTGGGCATAAACAGCGTCAGTAAAAAATGAATTTGGTAATTAAAAATGAAAAAAAAATCAATGATTACATGTGCTCCAGCTTCATTATCCATTAATATGGATCATTAATCATTATCCATTAATATGGATGCTCAAAGACTCAAGAAGGCTCCAGAGTTCGGTGTGGATATTGAATGACCAAAATGTTAGGTGCCTGCCGTTTTTATTTCACAAGAAACAGGCATCATTTTTTAATAAAGGATGGCCTAGGCCAATGCTAAATTCCAAATTGGCCCCCTTTTCTCTTCGCTCCCTTGCTCATGTTTTGCCAGATGAATGCAGCAGGTTCGACCCTTGGGGCCCCTAATTATCCAGCTGTAACAGAACAGCAATCAGCATGTACATTCTAAAATATCATCTCTATGAGGAGCAGGCCACATTCTTTCGGTTGATGCAAGTACCAATAATCCAAGTAAGTAGTCATGGCCTCCTTTGAAGAACAGTGAACAAAAATAAATAAAGAACAAAATGTAGCAACTGCATTCTAAGCAACGAAAACAGTTGGTAGGTGTGGTGACTCACCAATCAATGGCTCTAAATGGCTGACACTTTTCTCTGATACTGAATTAACAACCAAGTATCGTTTAGTCTTATGTTTTTCAACTCCCATTGCAATGAGCCTTAAATATTGGCTACAAATGCCTGAAAATAAAATTGGCTGAGAGGTAGGTCTAAAGATAAATAGCAATAAACATCCAGTGTGCCTGAATAAAATCCAAAAATAAAGTTTACCTGAGTTTAACTTAAATTTTAACTAAGACTTAAAAGTCTAGGCAAGCCCCAAGGCTGGATGAACATAGAGAACTTGACACAAATGTAGGTACCTAGATACCTACCTACTTAAGTGAACCTAACCACGTAACATAGGTAGGTACCTACCTATCTACCTATGTGATCATAAAAACTTTATAAATGTCGGTATAAAACCAAGTGATAGCTCATTTTTGCTAGAAAGCAAACCCATTCTGTTGGTACAAAATTGGCTGCGTTCTTTCGACAATACTTGTCCATTGGACGTCTGTGTGTTGTTTTGCGACTGTTTTTGCATGTGTCTTCCCCACAGCATTTAGGTAGGTATACCTATTCATGGGCATCTAAGTTAAGTCTTTGGAGTGCAGCAACATTCTCAGGAATACTCCCAAAACTTAGGAAAATAACCTGTCTCATTTTTATCACTGCTCGTTTTTGCTTGTCAAAATTTCCACAGGGAATATTCTCAGAATTTTTCCCAAAATGAATGACAAAAATGTATTCGCGAAATTCTTATTTTTTTGACAGGTTGGTCCCTGGGTATTTCAGAATTTGTGATCAGTGTTGTTTGGTTTTTCTATCTGTTTTTGATTTTTGCATGGGTTCATGCGCGGGTTCCTTTTCACAAAAAATCCACGCAAAAGTAAAATTTCATGTATTTATCCCCAAAAATTACACCAGGCAAATTAATTATTTGCATAGGCCCCTGTTTTTATTTTTCTCAAAGAGTTCATAAAGTGCTCGAGTTTGATTCCTTGTTCATGTCATTTGAAGGAATTTCTTAATTTTATTGCCACTGGTAAAAAACAACCACTGTGACAATACGAAGGTCACTCTGAAAGTTTTGAGAATCTCAGAAACCGGAAATATGTTTGATAGTTTTAGATTACGAATTTACAAAGCAGTCCCCTCAACATTTAAGCACAACTGTAAACGGACTTTCAACAAGTCAAAAGCCTTACGCCAGTTGCTTTTGTACAGGGTGTCAAAATAAGATCTGATGGCAACATAAATCTCCTCTTCTGTTGAAAATTGAAGACCTGGCGAATGTTTTTTTTAGATTTACGAAAAGCTAGAAGTCGCACATAACCGAATCAGGTGAATTCGGTGGATGATCAATGACAGTTCGCATTGTTTGCCGAAAAAATCAACCGTTGCCTTTGCTTTATGCGACGAGGCGTTGTCGTGGCGAAGCGGTAATGCCCTCACTTGAAGAGGTGCAAGGATTTCTGGCTGGCATTTTGTGGTGTACCAATTAGCTGTAACTGTTGTTTGTTCTTCCAACTTAATTGCCTTAACCAGACCGGTAGTTCTGAAAAAATATGGAGCACATTTCGTTTTTCATCACACGCTGTTTCTTCGGTGTCGTCGATGTTGGGTCATTTTCGTGGATCCACACCAGACTTTGCTGGCATGTTGGGACGTCCTAAATTGGGATGTATGTCTCAACGTCAGTGACAATTCTTGAAATGATGCGATGGCCGCCCTCCTTGGCCATTCTCAGAGTTTGCTGGCTGCTTCGTTCTCGCTCAGCCTATTGGATCTGCGTTAACTTTTGCGACACCCATCGACAAGCGTCTTTCTTCCTGTGCAATTCCTGATGGAGGATTTTTGCCACTGCTGCAGATCCAATCCCCAATGATTCCTCATTCATTGCAAACGTGTATTTCGGATCATCCGTTACCGTACGTTTCACTGCAGCAACACTTTCCTCGGAAACAGCTGTTCTGAGACACCCTGTACGTCCTTCATCAGAAAGAGAATCACGCCGCCTTCTAAATTATGAAAGCAACTGTAGATGCTTGCTCGAGAAGGTCTCTCTCCGCCGAAGGCAAACTCTAGTCTTTCTTTGCACTAATCAACATTTAAACCAAACTTAAAGTCGTAATAAAGCAATGTCCTAAAATGCTCTGAAGCAAGCTCAATTTCTAAGCTACAAAATGGAAAGAAGAAAATGTTTTTATTGTGACAGTACAAAAGACTGATTGCAGATTTTCTGTTCCAAGATCTTGAAAAACATCATAGTTCGTAACCCCAACAAAACCCGGCTTTTCAGTAAACACATTTCCACACATCTCAAAACTTTCAGAGTAGGGATGTGCGAATCCTGGATTCGGATTCGAAAATTTGGGATTCGAAATTCGAATCCGGATTCGAGTTGGATTCGGATTCGAGGTTGTCAGGATTCGACAGGATTCGGATTCGAGCAACTCAGGATTCGGATTCGACAAAAGGATTCGAAAATCGGTTCGAATCCAACAAATTTTTGGAACAAAAAAAACACCGAAAAGAAAAAAAAAATACTGCCGCGCTTCACAAAAAAAATAAAATAAAAAATAAATCGCGGCGGCGATCGCGTTTTCCCGTTTTGGAAAACAAAAGAATGCGCCGTCGGCCATCTTTGAATTTCAAAATGGCCGCCGCCGTCTACGGTTCGTGGCGTGTGTGCGTTCGCGATCTTTTCTTGGTGTTCTGGGTGTGAAAGTGTGGTCTGTTTCGTGGTTTTTGAGTTTTCTTTTCCCACGGGAAACTTTTTGCAGCACATTCAAGATAACAGCCAGGAAAGTGTTGGGTAGATGTGGTGTTCAAGGACCACGAAAACTGCAACTTTATGAACTTAGTCACATGTGTGGAACCTGTTCTTTTTTGGGCTTCTTGCAATGATCATCACTGACTACTGTCAACTTGTGGGGATTTGGGGCTGTTTTGGGTTGCAAAAACAAACAAGTGGCTGCTGGCAGTGTGATGGGACTGCCTGCCGGGTGTGACTAAAATGCTGAACCTGCTTGTCCTGCTGGAAACAGTGGAAGCCTGCTTGTCCTGCTGGAAATGGTCAAATGGGTTAGTTTATGGTTAGATTAGGTTATTCTAACCTAAACTGACCTCACCTGACCCTAACCTAACCCTGACCTGGCCATTACCAGCAGGACAAGCAACAAGCAGGTTCAGCATTTTAGTCACTTCCCTGCCAGCCTGCTTGCTGGTGGTGCACTGGGGGTGGGGATATGAAGAATTTGGCAGTTACCTACTCAACTAAGCAAAGGAATGTGTTTGCTTCTTGGAGGTACTCGTTCCTATCTAGGTTTCTCCACGCGCACACACACACCTTGCCTTGTTAATTTCCCAGAAAAAAATTGTTTCCGACGGGATATCTTTCCTTTGACAACTCAGGTTTTGGTTGTTGACATCTTTCTGGTGGCTAGGTATTGGTCCAGCCACAAGAAAGATGTCAACAACCAAAAACTGAGTTGTCATCTGTCAAAGGAAAGATATCCCGTCGGAAACATTTTTTCTGGAAATTGTTGCGATGGGAATGCTTGCTTGAAATTATTGGGAATGCTTGCTTAGTACCAATAAATAGTATTGGATAAGCAAGCATTACGCACAAAACGCAGGTATCAATACCAAAAGGATCTGGTGGATTTGACTTCAAACACACTGCTTTCGTCAAGAGGGGAGTGTTCTCAGTTTAAAGTTTTCAAAACAAGAGCTGACTTCCAATTTCAACTCGCAATCTTGTATAATCTGCATTGCATTGACGACGTGACATTTGCGACCGACAACTGCTGTCATCAGGTGCACTGGACACCGTCTGCTTGCAACAAGCATGAAGCAGCGACCAACACAGTCTGCTGAATCAGCGACCAATAGCTGCCGGCTCCTGAATCAGTGACGGACACTAGATGCAGAATCAGGCCAACATCGGGGTGGTCCCTGAAAACCGGACAGCCAGATAGGACTGCCGGACAGGACCTCCGGACTGACCCAGACGGGTTAGGTTAGATTAGGTTAGGATAGTCTATCCTAACCTAATCTAACCAAACCTAACCCATCCGGGTCGGTCCGGCGTTCCTGCGCCCTGCGGTCCTGTCCGGCCGTCCGGTTTTCAGGGACCACCCAACATCGCCTCCTGAAAAGTGTCCCGATACCAGCTGCTGATTGCTGACATCAGCGGCCAACAGAACTGTCATTAGACTATCAGACAGTGCTTAAAGTGTGCCGGAGCGCACCGGAGCTGAGCTCCGGCCGTCCCTGCGGCTGCAGGAGCTGAGCTCCGGCAGTCCCTTTTCATCCGACATCTCTGAAATGCTGGCGCTGAGACAAGTCCCTTTTTTGCGCACTTGGCCTCCATCCTTTCTGAGCCTCAAAATCATTTTTTAAGATGTCTCGATTCCATGACTGCTTCTTTAGCGATGTCACGACCACCCACCGGACCTTTGCCTGGAACCCCGCCGGGGCTCCAAACCAGACCCCGCGACTAGGTCTGTGCACAGCTTCCCGAAAAATATCCCCCTGCAAAATTCTGGAATGACGCCCCTGATCGTTGGTCCCTTTTTTCGAATGCTTGGTCCCTTTTTCGAAAAGGGAGCTCCGGCCCTTTTTACTTTCCACTTTAAGCCCTGCTATCAGACATCAGCGACTGACACACAGGATGCCCGCTGTCCTAATTAGTGAGAGACACTACCTATCTGCTTCGGCGCCGAACAGCAGCGGCTGCTGAATCAGCAAACTGACTCCTGCTGCTGAATCAGCGATTAACACCAGCCATTGAACCAGCAAAGGACAAGGCTACTGAATTGGCGACCGACATCGCTAGAGACATTGTGAAGACCGACACATGTTGGTTGACATCTGTAACCGACACCAGCTGCGAACATCAATGAACGAAACTGGCTGCTGACAGCAGCGACCAACACCAACTAGGTACCTACTGAATCAGTGACTGACTGGCTGCAGAATCAGCGACCGACACCGGCTGTTGGGTAAATCAGCGACCGACACCGACTTCTGAATCAGCGACTGCCGACTGGCATCGGCTGCAGAATCAGCAACCACCATCGGCTGCTGAATCAGCGACCTTCGTTGCTGAATCGGTGACCAATATCGGCTGGTTTCCGACACGGACCGACACCTGAGGACTGTAGCAAGCTTTAGCAAATTCAGAAAAGATTTACTTGTACATCTTTGGTCGGACAGCTCCTTAGAATCAGCTGAAGGCTTTTTCACCTTCTCATAACCAAAGATACAAAAAAAAATGCAATTCATTTTGCAGTTTCCCGGCCTCTCGCTGCCCACTAGCATTCTCATCCAGAGTAATTCACCTTGAGGCTATTTAGGAGGGGGCCTCGTCCTGGCTCAGCCAATTCCCTCTCCCATTCATAGCCAGCCCATGAAAGAAATTGTAAGGGCGCCTGCTCGTGAAATGCAAAATCATCCACATGTAGGTAGACGTTTCTGATGTTGCATTTGCTATTAAGCTGATTTCATTAGTTTCTTTATACATTAAGCATTGTTATTTTTCTTTACTCTTTCTTTCCTTTCACCTTTGGCCGATCCATGCTCGGCGATTCATTCTAGGTGAATTTCCTTATTGCTGATTTACTCAAATCCAAATTCGCAACACATTATTGTGCTCATCTTAAATCGGATTTGATGCATTCCATTTTGTATCGGATGTCTTCAAGCACTGTCCTGTGAGCGCATCATTGGACTTCATTTCACCTCGCATGTCTTGCTGGTCTACTGGATCGGTCTATCGGTGAGTTGATGAAATTCAATTTTTGGTTTGTGAATAATAAATATAAAAAACTAGAAACTAGAAACCTGCTGCTGACACCGATGGCATCGGCTGCTGACATCGACCGACACTGGCTTCTGAATAAGCTGCTTACAGACCCGGCTTCTGAATCAGTGACCAACACAAGCTGCTGGCAGCGACCGACACCGCCCACCGGCTAATGACAACTACCGACACCGGCCGATCAAAGAGTCAATGCATAAAAGGGTTTCCCCATATTAGAAGCAGATGCTCAAATCTAAGCCTGTGCTGATGCTCCATTTGGTTGATTTTCATATTCTCTTAGAAAATGGATGCAGCATTGTTTCAAATAGCCTATGACACCAGGCCAAAGGCTTAGGCAATGCAAAGCACCCTAGCCTACGTAAAATGGATTCTTCATACACTAATTACAATAGAAAATGGTTACTTGAGGTAAGTAGGAGGTACCACCTGCTTCATTCCATGATTACCAGAGAAAGATGACTTATGTACCTACTTTATTCTATGATTTCCAGACGAGACTACAATGATTTTACTGTTCTCTGATTTCCAATGTGTGTGGAACAACAAAGAGAGAAGCAAAATAATTGGTCTATCGAGTTACAAGTAGGCAGGCACCTGCGTCAGGCTCAGGTCATTTTCAGAAAATTGTTCCGCTTCCTATTTGAATTCGGTACGTATTCGAGTTTTTCAGGCGAGAATTCGACTCGATTCGACTTTAATTTTCTACGTCCTCTTATGCGATATTTGATTCGAGGCAAAAAACCACTGATCGCAGAGGCCTGTGGCCCTGTCTATCGCCTGTCAGACCTGAATTTGAAGCCAGTTCATGCTCTGACATCTCGATTGAACAGTGACGCGGAGCAACATGTGAGCAAATTTAGGTGTTGGATGCCACAAAGTGATGGCTGTAGAACTTGCAACGTGCGTGAGGCCTTTTTGCCATCCGGTACACTCCTACTACCTAGACCTAGCCTAGGTACCTTACCTACTACCTAGCAGGTACCTAGAATCTACATGGTACCTACATAAAATGGGAGAAAAATGTTCAACTTGGCACCGCAGAAATCCTCCCATGAATCTCATAACACTTCCACTCAAACATTATTTTTTCATTCAACAGTTGCATGCACTGATAATCATGAATTGAAAATAATGTGGAAACTGGAAAATGGTGCAAATAAATTTGTACACCGCTGTAGAAAAGTACTGTTGGCATCTACCCCTATTCTGGCCATTCTGGGATTCGAGGAGGATTCGGATTCGAGACCATTTGGATTCGAGTGGATTCGGATTCGAGAATTTTTTTGGGATTCGGATTCGATTTTCCCACCAGGATTCGGATTCGGCTCGGATTCGAGCTTCTGGAAAAAAGAGAGATTCGGATTCGAGATTTTTGGATTCGAAAGGATTCGCACATCCCTATTTCAGAGTGACCCTCGTATCAATCAGTCAGTACCCAATCACAAACCAAATGACTTTTAAAAGGGAATTAAAAACCATTGGGATAATTCCAAAATTCCTGGAAAATTTTGGAATATTCCTCGGAATAATCCAAAAATTCATCGAAAAAGAATAGGCCAACTCCTGGCAGAGTAAATTCCCAGGAATTTGGTGGGAATCGAACACTAATCTGAGTTAAAAGATGTATTCTGGTACTTTGCACAAACATGTTTTTTGTTTTGGACAGTCATGACTCACAGGTCAAGATCAATGTGTTTGTGTGGAAGCCTCAGCACACTGCCGGTAAACTGCAAGATCAACAGTAGAGGGCTGCTAACTAAAATCTTGTCAGATACAGGTAAAAAATGGATAAAACAAAACAAAACAAGGCCAATTAGAAAAATTTTTTGAAAGGAATGGCGATTGAAGTTTTTTTACAGGAACTAGGACCTACGCTGCAGGTATTTCTGTATTTGTATTTCTGTAGAGTGCCATGGGGTAAATTTGCAACAAAATTTTGAAATTTGAGTTTTTGAGATTTCCTGTTCTAAAATCAGCATGTAATATAGGAAAGGGAGTTGGCCACATGCCTAAATGCTGT
>JASGXE010014333.1:0-12139 GCA_030068105.1 Sinentomon sp. SZTP_YWyxl | reverse complement strand
TCAGAAATTTAATTTTTCGCCATGAGATTCACGTAAAGCGAAACTTGCGGATAGGTTTCCTGCAGTTCTGGTATTTTCCCAGGGCAACGAGAAACGTGGCTGGGGACTTGCCTCGAAGAGACATTTTGGGTGGGATTATTCCTGTTTGCAATGTGCACTCTTCTCACTTCCGCCTACTTGTAAACCCTGTACATTATAGGCTGGGTTTGATGGCAGCGCAGAGGACCTTGTGAAAGTGCTCAAAAATATGTCTGCTGAGCTGTTTTGAACAGGATGCAATCCGTCTCGGCGTCACGAAATCACGAAACAATTGATATTTGTCCTCATTATTGGGATGCGCAAAATAGTTAATAGATAGTGCGCTTTCGTGTTTTGTCAGCTTTTGCTCTGTGATGATCGTGTGCGTTAGAGATGAATTATTTTTCTGATAGTGTTGCTCAACAATGTCAGAACGACACGAGTCTTTCGTTCCTCTGGTTTCCATTCTCATTTTCGCTGCGCAGCAGGCAATTTCATATTGTGGGATTTTCCAAATATCATTTCAACGAAGTGCCATACAATATGGGCTGGGGAAATTTTTTCGATAACTTAAAATATGGACGCGGGTTGGAATTTGAATTAACGTGTCATCAAGTCATTGGTGAGTTTTGCTTACGATCTTCGCAGCGTGGTCTTCCCTTGATCACCACGGACTATATTTTCTATACCCATGTACTCGTATAGTCTATATGGAAGCTATTTTCAGGCAATTTTCACGGCTGTGTGGTCATTATGACATTTTGTGCTTTTGTGTTACCACTAATGGGGCCAGCCAAGAGTGTCGGTTGTCCCGAACTCATGCATGTTTGCATTCCGTAAATCTCTTTGGTCTTTTTGTTGATTATATTGGTTTGTATATTTTTCTTCAATTTTCATCAAATATCACATAGGTACTGTGACATTGGCAAAAAGGAACTATTTTGTCAAGTTAATGAGATACAAACATTTAAAGTGCGTTCATTTTCAGAATGGTCCGGGCGCCAAAAATCAAAGCAAAACGAACGTGCGGGAGCAGGAGCACGACCAAATTGTTCGACATTCCTTGCTTGCCAATCGAGAATTTTCATTTAAGCGTGAATAGAGAACCAAAATTCCAGAAACATTTGGTTGCTCGGTGGTAGCGCATTGGACATGGGATCACAAGTTCGTGGGTTCGAATCTCGGCATTGCCAAATTATTTCACTTTCGTTTAGCACATGTTTGCTTAGATAAAACATTACAGATAAAAAAGCAACCAAAACATAATTGTGAAATTTTCCAGTCGTGTTTTTGTGTGCCTGTTTTCCAGCTGTCGGCCACGGCCACAACGGCAGATGTGGCCCCAAGTCAGTAGATACCAATTGCAAAGTGAGGCCGGAGGGCCTGCAAGCTTTTATCTTTCGGATAAATGGGAAGGACGGACCAGAAGTGTACATTTTAAAAGCACAGGAGCTGAACAGACTAGATAACGTACAGAACGCGGTCACAGAAAATCGTGCATCTCAGAAAAGCAGAATTATCAAAAGACAGACGTGAAAACCGCAATAGTTTCTGAAATAAAGGCCCCAGCTCAAAATCTCCGAACCGATTTTTGCATCAAATTTGCATATCCCAGCCTGTAAAAGGGCGCGGACCATTCTGAAAATGAACAGACTTTATGCGTAGTTGAGGCGGAATTAACGTACTCATATATGTAAAAATTGCGACTGTTCATATTTTACCAAAAACTCCATGCTGCAGAAATTAGCGATCCTCTTTTCGCCTTGGACAAAGTAAAGGGAGCTAAGTGTAAGAAACTTTAATTTCTACTCCTGCGATTTTCCATTTAAAACCCATTGTTGTTCAACAACATTTTTCATTTCTCTGTTTTCACCTAGCTCCCTTTTATTTGTCCGAGGCGTTTTGTGACCGAGGTCAAAATCTGACAGCTTCAGAAAGCCCTGTTGAAATCTGGCGCTTAAATTCTACCACCTGCAAGAAGAAAGAAAAAAAGTTTCGGAGTCAACAATGATTACATCAAATCTGCCGCCACTATGCGTCTGTCCGCACGCTTGTGAGTCCTTGCCATTTTAGGGCCGTCAGAATGATGGTCCCTGTATCCTCGAAAGTCTTGCGAGCACATAAGAGCACTTGCAAAACGAAATATTTGTCATGAATACTCGCAAACCCACCTCTGTTTACGGGAACAGTTTTCTTGCTGAAAACCCATGACCACACATAGGTGGCCGGATTCTCAATGCAACTTACCTTCAGGATGTGCACAGAAATGAAATTTTGCAGCGTAAATCTATATCCATTGAATTCTGGTTATGGAGTTGAACCAAATGGTGTGTTACAATGGGGACCATGGCCGGTAGTCCGCATCTGTTGTTTTATCGATATTTTTGCTTTCTTTATAACAGAGTGAAGAAACCAATACAGGGAATTATGAATGGCAAAAATACAGATCTTCAAGCATCTTCCATCCACAATTCAAGAAGAACCATCGGACATGTAGCGGCTGTTCATTGTGCAAATTGCACCTATTTGCTATGGAGGAAAACTGGGCACCGTTTACAATCTTCATCGGCATCGTGATGATATTGATTTCTCTTCCCGTCTGTTTCTATTTGTGCAACAAGTACACCTGCTTCGACAAAGTGAGTAAGAGTCCATGCAATTTTTTGTAAAACAGCCCTCGCAGGCATTGAGTATTTTAATAATTCAAGAGCTTCAACAGGTCCATCTGCCACATGTGCAATATTCGTGTAATCGTAATATGTATCTATGGGCATCCTGCAGAAAATTATTTAGGTCTCAAATAAACAAATGGTCGAAAATATGGAAAATTCTCATTCGAGATATTTCTCTCAAAATATTTTTCTTCTGAATTCCCATTCCATCAGGAAATATACCTATCGATGACGTTATTTATTTCTAGGGTTTCCACCGAAACTGCCGAAAATAAAGCACTTTACAATGTTTATTTCTTACCTCAAAGTCTGCCTTAACGGCAAATCGTTACAGATCATTTCCAGCCTCAAGGTTCTCAGAGAAATTTCACGACTAAAATCCAAAAAAGCACTTTTTACAGGTAGGTATAGATTTTTTTTATATTCTTTCGTTTGTATGTAGTTCATCGAGCAAAAGAAATCGAGAACAAACCGAGTTGTCAATGAATTCATCAGGACGATTTGGATGAACAATGAATTCAACGCCACCAACGTTAATCGTTCGAACATCCCGCTATCCGGCGTCAAGAAATCGACCTCTTTGCCGAATCTTACGCAATTGGATAAAAAAAGTGCTGGGTGTGCGCCTGTGAAGATAATCGTCGATTCCGCAGACGATCCTTCACTTCCTCCTGAAGTCATTTTCAGGTCAAACAATTGTGCACCTTCCATTACTAGGAAGGCAGGGAGAAATTCATTGCCTTGCAGTACTGTAAAGTTTGTGCAAGACTTGTCACCACGGCGGACGCTTCTGGCCGGCTTTGGAAGCAGTGCAATTGTTGAAATGGGTTCAGAAACCGGGTCAGTCAATGAAGAAGAAGAGACCTGCTCACAATCGGACAGTTTCAACTCTCACGTCAACGTCAAGTGGTATGCCTCGAAGAACATCGGTTACGATTCAAAGTTTGCGGCACCATGTAATCACTAATCAGAGAAGTTCGGCAGTCGAGATGCCTCCAAAATAGACCAATTTTGGTTTACTTAAACTTGAACTGCTATACTTCCTGTCATTGACATGCTAATTGTGTATGTCATAACTGAAATTATTGGTTCCGAAAGGTCCAATCAAAGTGGGTTGCAGATCCGAGCAAGTACATTTTGAGAAGCCAATTCCGTGGACATTTTTCTCAATCTTGAGAACAGGATACCAAGAAAATGGGGGTGGGTGTTGGAAAGTTGGATTAGGTTTGGGTGGATTTAATCTAGAAATAACGAAAAGAAAAACGCCAATCACGTCCGTGAACTTGGCTATCTCCAAAAGTGCAGGTCAGGTATGGATTCAGAAGAGCAGATGCTGCAACTTTGTAATTGAAACCTCAATTTATTCTCCGAACAACGATTGAAGAGTTAATGCGATCGCGCAATAAATCCAATCGAGAATTGGTTTGAAGGCGTTGACCAAGATACAGGTCATGGCATCTTTTGTAAACTTCAGCCGAAATCTAGAAATTTACTAGCTGGTGCCAACATCCTCCGACGTCCATGTCGCGAGATATAAGCGTTTCCATTTTCCGTCAGCTGCACTGACTCACCATGTCTGAGTACGGAGCCATACAAAGACCCGGGCCATAGGAGATTTTTTTAGATTTTTGAAGCACGGGGCAATGGAATTCCCCATTTTCGTGCGCCGCTGGACACATTACATGAAGGAATGCATTTACTCGTGACAGATGGGGAATAACACTGTCCCGTGCTTCAAAAGTCTGACAAAAATTTCCCATGGTCCGATTATTCAGAATGGCTCAGTATATGGTGTCAATTCGGCTGCGTAATTCTTTCCTGTCAGCTGTAAACAGGTATCACAAATCAGGGCACGCAGTCCAATGGTCGCAGTAAATCTCAGTTTGTTCCGATGGACAATTTAGGCAGTCTGACAGCAATGTCGGTGCCCAAATCTTCGTGCCATTTCTGAACTTTTAACCAGCTGCTTTGATCCAAGGATGACCTTGCAGCTGACTATGCTTGTGACAGTCAGTCAACAGTCAGTTTGACACAAGTGACACACGCATGGCGATGAAGAACGGTTCAGCCAATAAGCCAAATAAGCCTACCCACTGCCGAGATGCGACTCCACTGCCGAAGTTACCGATTGTTTTGGCCCTGTTTTGAGAACCATTTGTTAACCATAAACATCTTCATAGGGTCTCGATTAAAATCTCAAATTATGAGTTGCCACATCAGGTGCTAGCAACAACTGTTCCCTACATCCACATGTTTGACCCCTGACAGAAATTCCCCATTGGAACTCATCCTCATGATCCACTCAAGCCAAATTCAATGGATAGATTTGTGTTGCGAAAATTTCATTTCTATTCACTACTCTTTTCCATTGTTGCGAAAGATGGCTCCGTCTGTTGAATTGGCTATTGAGTTGGAAATTCGTATTTGTCCGACAAAACCGGACTGCTCAAGAAAATTTAAAATATAACCTTTTGCTTAAATATTTCGCCTATCTGAAAATCAATTTCCTGTGCGCACCATGGCAGTTGCTTGACAATTTCTCACACTTCTAAAACATTCCGAAAATATCTTTTGCGAAAATAAATAGCGACTGACGATGGAGCAAGCTTCAAGACCAGTTTTATATGGGACTGAAATGAGTGCCTATTATCTATCGTCAACGAGTTTGGCGTTGTTGATCCTCGGAATAAAACCTGATTGTTTCGGAAGTAAGGTGCAGCATGCATAACAAAAAAGGGTGTTCTATTCCCAATTTCTTCACAGCCGGTGGGTTTACTTTTTGCCAATTTTCTGTTATATGGTTAGAATTACGACCGTATTTTTTCAGAAATTTCAATGGTATAGCAACACTGAAAGCCATTCGGGATATTTTGCTGTGTTTGCACGCCGTGGCAACAGATCTCTCCCAAACGAGACACCCTGAATGTGCAAGAAATGGCGAATTCTGGCGGGAAGCACATTCATTGCAGTATTTATTTTGATTCCAGATGGAAAATCAGAAAATATCCAGATTGAAACTGGAAAGTGCGCGGCCAGAGGTTTCTTTTTGTTTTTTTTTCTTCTTCAAAATACTCACTAAATAATTGTGGAACACTCGACTTGTTGAACACTTCAGATTTTTCGCCGTGAATTAAGGTGTTGTAGTGGGGGATATGAATGAGTTTTGCACTCAGCTTAGAAGTGTGTCTGCCACTTGAACTCTTTTGCGCGTTGTACCTGTCTAATGGATAAAAAATCAAGAGGTCTTTTTTGTTCTGCAGATGGCGTCATAAGGGGTGTCAGAACCATGGGATGACTGCCACAAGATAAATTTGAATCGGTGACAAAATGAAGGATGGCAATGAAGTCAATATTTGAAAATATGGGTTTTGTCATTTATACGGGGGGGACACAATTGCACTGCAGCAGGGAAACATTTTCAGAAAAAAGCTGTACCCTTAGCCGTGCAATTGTATCCCCCCTTTGGCACCAGCATACGGCACAGGGTGTGCCTTATTTCTCTGGAGGGTGGGTAGTCGGTTGGGATAGGTTAGGCGCTTTGCATAGCTTAAGTTAAGTTGGGTTAGGTTCGGTTTGGTCGTTAGGTTAGGTTAGGGTGGGTTATAGGCTAGGTTATGGTAGGTTAGGTTAGGTTAAGTTAGGTTAGGTTAGGGTTTGGGTTCTCTGTGCAGTGTACCTTTAACCCCATGATTTGCTCAGCCCGCAATTACAGATACAGAATAAGAAAAAATAATGCAGGCAGTAGAGCAACGAAAATGCAAAAGAAAACCGTATGAGGAGTGCACAATTGCACGACAGAGAAAAAGCACAACCTGTACCGTCTGCAGGAGCCTACGGGGGGACACTATTGCACGGATAATAGTACAGCATTTTTATGAAAATGTTTCCCTGTTGCCGTGCAATTGTGTCCCCCCTTATAAACGACAGAACCCGAAAATATTTGCAATATCATTGAAGGTTAACTTTATTAAGAAAAGAATTAGTCACATGCACAGAGGAGTTTGACCTGTCCATTTACGCAATGACCTGAGAATCTGAAGTTTTGTTCCACAGCCATCGATGTTGTATGACATTTGATTATTCGGATCGTCTATTTCCTACACTGCTCTCTTTGCTGAAAGCCATGACCAATTAGGTACGTGGGCTACCCATAATGTTGAACCACGTACAGTAGAATTGATTCATTCACAAGCCAATGTGTTTTTCCTTATACGTGGCCCAGGAACATTATTCTTATTCCTTTTGCTCAAGCAGCTGCTGTTTTGGGGGTCCTGTGAATATTTAGGAGAATTTTTTAAGCACCAGAAGTCGAGCACACACCGACACATTTTCTGTTCCCTGCATCTGGTTCCGAAATATTTGTTATTGATTTTACAACTTGAACACCAACTTGAAACTTGAATATCAATAAAGATGCATCGCGATCACGATGAGAACTTTGTGATTGCAGCTCGCATGGTCGTAACCGCGTCAAATCGACATGAAAAAGGGACATGATAAAAGGGACATGTGATAGGGAATGAGGGATATGATTCAAGGGACAGGCGACAAAATAAATGGTTTTCCGGAACGATCAGTGAAATAGGTATGTCAATTCTCTCACAGTGTGACTTGAAAATCGCATGTTCGTCATCCCAACAGTATACTTTCTCGTTTCTGCGAATTTTGATGGTTGAGATCCGTTGAGGAACGGCATTTCACATCCTGAGGATCATTTTCGGCATTTCCCCACAATTTCAGAACTCTGACGAATTCCAATAGGGCAATCGGACCCTCGATTATTTTCCACTTCAGACGCCATTTCCAACATGATCTGAAGAAAAGCAATCGGCACCGTTTTAATGGTTGCATCCGCTGTTTTTTTTTTGAATTGAAATTGATTGCATTTAGAGGCATCAGCCCCGCTTAAATACATGTCACAAGCTGTTTACAAAAAGGTAAAATGTTCTTTCTTCAAAATCAAGAAAGGACAAATGAACAACGGCAAACAAAAATGAGCAAGAACGATTGAGTGCAACAGCTAGATAAAAAAAGGACGAGGAGCTATAATTGAATAGGGGACTGTAGGGTTCGAACCAAGCTACTCGATCCACCTGGATCAAGCCCCTCCAGGCACAAAGCATGAGGACAGATGACAAAAGGAAGGGGGACTTGGGTCATGCCGGACTATGGCGGGCCTCGACACTCACCTCATCCACGCAGACGGCCGATAGCACATAAAAAAAACTATGCGGAATCGCGAAATATATTCGTACTCGACTCAGCCAATATGGAGCAGAAGGCCCGTGCAGAGAGCGGTTTTTTGAACATCACTTTTGGGATCATGTTCCATGAATCGATGGCATGTGGAACAAAGGAATGTGCACCAACGTTCTTTTTGGCTGTGAAGGGGCGCAGCTTAAACGAATGGTCATGTCTCCCGATATAGGGTGCAGGATATACATCGCTGTTGACGAGATCAGAAATGCAATCGGCACACAGATATTTTTACTTTTTGAAATCACTTCTCACAAGGCCTCAAAGGGCAATCGTTCCTCGATTGTTTCCTCTTGATCTCACTGATAATCAGATCTGAGAGGGTAGGTACCAATTCGGTTCCCAATATACAGGCACCAGAAATTATCATTCAATGAATTGAACTGTTTCGGGGCAAACCCCTTATCAAATTGAATACCAATTGATTGGACATTGTAAAAACTTAAAAACGCGCTTTGTTATCAGATAAACAAAATTCGTTTATTGCGGCCTGCACGATGGTTCGGCTTTCTTTTTATTGTCAATTGAAGATTGTAATCGGCATGGGAGTGCCCACGTGCGTAGATCTACTTCTCTTTATTTTTAAGACACTTAAGACTAGCCTTTGATCTGCAGCCTCGCACAGTGCGGAATGTTGCTATGTTGTCACCGGAGGTATGCATCAGCGTGTCCCACTTAAAATAGGTCCTGCGTGTTTTTCGTAGTTTTCCTTGTTTCTCCGGGTTAAGAGTATAAAATACGGGGAGGGACATTCTACTTCAAGGAGACAATCTACTTCAAAAACCAGCACAATAGGGAGACGATCGACTTCAAAAAGGGGACTATCCACTTCAATAGTTCCCTTTAGTATAATAACTATACAATAGTCCCCAATAGTTCCATTTGTGGGATGCGGATTTTGCTTGTCACTGCAACAAAACCCAAAAATAGTGCCAGTATTGCAATAAACCTCACCACCTTAACGGCTTTTCGAGTGTCCATACTGTATGTGTGCGAGTGAGCATTTATGGCATATAGGCTTGTTGATATGACCAGAATAATCGAGTCCTTGTTTTCCAGTCAAGTAATTTAGAATCTTAAAAAATTCCAAAGTTCGATTCAGCAAATACGGGCTGGCCCTCACATTTTTGGCATCCTTAACCAATTTATCAAGCATTTGCGTACATTGATTCACAATTGCTCAACAACTCTTATCACGTCATATCAAATGTCATTTTGGCGGAACCAAGCATTTGTGCCAACAGAGATCGCTGCTGTGCTTCCTTGTTCATTGTTGTAATCATTGCTGTAATGAATGAATGAATAAACTAATCTATAGGTATTTTCGGGGAAAATCCCTTATCAATTTGGAATACAAAACAAAATTTTCGACATGCCGCTGTCAAATTACGCCAAAATGTCTTATAAATGGTCTAATTAGCAAGTCGTCGAGACGCTGAGAGGAAGAACAAAAGATCTTGCTATGTCACAACAGAAATATTTCCCGACATCCCTTTTGAAACTCAACACTTTTATCTTGTAAGCAGGATCAAGACGGGAGTAAAAATGGGCTGTTCAACATATCCCGAAAGTTCGCCCCACCCGCCCACGTTTGACACAATAAAGAGTGAGGTGATCAACCTGACCACTTTTGTTCGAGAAGTATGGGATTTCCATCCGATGGAGTGCATCATTTCAGAGACACTTGTGCTTGTGCGCCCGTCATCTGCCATGGAAAACCGAGCAGCACAGCACTAGACTGACTCCAAAAATTGGCGATTTGTTGAAAGAAAAGGATCCCATGCCGGAGATGCATACTCCATTATAGGGAGCGCAGCTTTTGAGGCAAGATCACGAATTTTTCTTGGGCATTTTAAAATTACGTTTTATGGAGCTGAATTTGCCTTTGCTGCCGCACGAGTGAGTTGAGGTTGCCAATTTTGCTTGCTGTCAAGAACAAAGCCAAGGTAAATAAACTCAGAGCATTTAACTAAGGCAGACCACACGGTGATCTGATATCATCAGATATACACTGCCTTCAAAACTTTATTTCAATTCAGTATTTGCTTCACTTACATGTGTGTTGTTTAAGGAAGTATTTTGATATACCTACAGGCTCAAAAATTTATTTGGCCTGAGCACTGGTTTATGCCCAACTCATCTATGCGTGATTGATCCTGGAATGACCAGGGCACATTACACGTAAAAAAAATACCTAACTGGGATCTCTTTGTGGTAAAAGTGATAGAATTACATTTTTGTGAACACTGACCTCCTTGCGCGAAAATGTGCACAACGTGGAGATAACGTCCAGGTCAGCTTGCAAAGCCTGCCAATCATATGAAAAGGCAATTTTTGCATACAAAAAACAATCGTCTGCGAAGAAGCGAACTTTACAGTTCAGACAATTGGGCAAGTCATTTATTGATATTGTCCGAACCTCGTGGCGCAGTGGTTAGCGCATTGGACTCCCACCCAGGTGGACCGAGTTCGATTCCCCGTCGGGGCACGAAATTTACTGTGGCACAAATGGTGCATCCTCCCTGGGCGAGGCACAGTAAATGAGGTCGGAAAGAGAGACTTAGTGGCCAGTCTCTTAGTCCTTCGGATGGGACTTTAAGAAGGAGGTCCCGTGTGCAGTATCACACTGTGCACGTTAAAGAACACCTAGCTCCAAGTCCAAGACAGTGGCTTGGCAGGTTACACAACAGAGAAGCCACATCTCACAAAGTCGCACATCACTGCTCTGCAGAGCATGACTCTCTCCGGGAAACCTGCGGGTTGGCGTGTATACGCCGGAAAACTGGTCCGAGTCGTTTCAGTTGAATGCAGAGCAGAATTGGGCTACGATTATGGGGCATAGTTCTCCTTGCGAGCCCAAGGTGTGTGCAACAAGGTAAAAGGTCGGACCACCAGCCGAATGGCTATCAGTCCATATGACTCCACGATGATGATGATGATGATGATGATGATAAATAACAGGGGCCCCAGAATGCTGCCTTGTGGGACACCGGAAGTAACAGGGACAGGCTGGAGTAGGTAGATCGCATCGGTTCTTTTGTTATCATCGTTGTGACATTTATTTTGTTCTCAAATCTTTATTCATTGTTGTAACCGTTGCTGTAATAATCGTTCTTCTTGATGTCATTGTTGTAATCTTTGTTTTTTAATTTGTCTGCTTTTGTAATCATTTGTTCTTCTGGATATCATTTTTTAATCTCTGTTCTTTAATCTTTGTCCGTTGTTGCAAGCATTGCTGTATTAATAATTGTTGTTCGTGAAATAAATGCTACATTTCTGTAACAATGATGTTGTATGAATGGAAAAAGAATTTGAAATGGGCTGAATAATTATCCTTTTCAGGATTTGCCCGTTGCAAAAATTTATTCTCGGCAGCTGCGCTAAATCCTTATCGATTCAGTTTCTCCAAAAGGAAGAAATAGCGAAAATCTGTTTCCGAGATTACGTCAAAATACCTGGCGCTGCATATTGATTGCAGAGGAGACGCGTATTTTGCAAAAGCATTGATATCGGTGGCTGAAACAAAAGTAAACAATGAAGAAACTAAAAGAGGTTGTTTGAGTGTGCCATCAAGAAAGTCCAAGGCCATATTGGATTTTTCGCAGAGCTGTTTTTTAATAATAAATCATGACTTAACCATTTTTCCGAAGCTTAAAACCTGTTAAAATTTAAATTAGAATCAGTGTTTCAAATGACCATTGAAAATAAAAAAAATTATTCGTAATCTTTGCAAAATTTAAAAATACCTTCAAGAAAAATTGTGTAAGTAAATGAATAATGAATTGGAAATTTACGGCGTGTTGGTTTTTGCTATATTCAATTCCACAATAGACTGCTGCTTGGTTGTGTTGTGGGTCTGCTAAGCACACAATTGAATCTGCGCCATTGATGTTAACTGAAATGAAACTACTAGTCATATGAAAACTAAAATACCCAAAAGAAAAAGTGGTGTTTCAATCAGAAATTTAATTTTTCGCCATGAGATTCACGTAAAGCGAAACTTGCGGATAGGTTTCCTGCAGTTCTGGTATTTTCCCAGGGCAACGAGAAACGTGGCTGGGGACTTGCCTCGAAGAGACATTTTGGGTGGGATTATTCCTGTTTGCAATGTGCACTCTTCTCACTTCCGCCTACTTGTAAACCCTGTACATTATAGGCTGGGTTTGATGGCAGCGCAGAGGACCTTGTGAAAG
>JASGXE010014332.1:0-13395 GCA_030068105.1 Sinentomon sp. SZTP_YWyxl | reverse complement strand
TGGAGCGAACCAATGAGAAGTAGAGTTTTCCTTCCTTTCTGGAGGCGTGGGAATAGTGTCGGATAAGAAATTTCAGTTGAATTTCAGTGAGAGATCACAAGAAAGATAAAAGAGGAAGGGTGCAAAAAGGACTCAACAGGAAGAAAGGACTAAGGTGAATGAAGAAGGGAGGGATGGATAAGGGTACTTATATGAGGTCCCCAGTTCAGGGCAGGATTGAAATGAATGCCAAGGTATTTGATATTCTCTGGCGAGACAACACACAGAGGGACCAATGAAATAATCTGGATGGAGGGATGGTAGATGAAGCAAATGACATAACAGATGTCTTTGCGACATTTATACTCATTTGATTCTCATCACACCATTTGACTATGGAATCTAGGTCATCCTGAAGGGCTTTGGAATCATCTGGAGACCTGATAACTCTGTAGAGGACTATATCATCTGCAAACAACCTGATGTTGGAGATGATATTATCTGCAATATCATTAATATAAATGAGAAAGAGGAGAGGGCCACACACTGAGCGTTATTCCTTTGGCGAGCTGCCATCTCTCGGGGAACTTCAGTACCTCTGGCAATTGAAACTGAAAATTTCATGCCCCCGATGGGATTCGAAATATGACCACTTTCATCCTTCGGATCATGAGTCTCATGCTCTCCCAACTGAGCGATATTGTGGCAACTTCAAAATCGCAGTCGAAAATCGCCGTCTCATTCTTCCTTTTGGTGAGCTTCGAGACCTGGATGTCCTGCCATCTCTCGGAGTTCCCTTAGTAGTTCGAATGAGACTGGAATCGATATTGTGGTCAGGGAAAATGCGAAACTTTAGTTTAGTTTAGCGAAACTTATTTAGTTAGAAAATGCGAAACTTTAATTTTCTTAAAGTCTCTTGGCGCCCCCGACGAATTTTGGATAAATTTGGAAATTTAACGCGATTCGATTCGAAAAAATCGCTGCAAAATCTCGAATCGAATCCTTTTCTTCGAATCTTGAATCTTGTTTCGAATCTCACCGCAATTTTCGAATCGAATCTTCTCGATTCGAGTCGGACAAGATTCGAGATTTTCAAATCGAATCCTCGAATCGAATAAAGATTCGCAGAACTATATACTGCTCTGCTTCTAAGCAGAAGGTCTCCGATAACTCACCATCGATCTTATGAAGTAGATGTGACTGTTGGGTACATCAAAAGTGATCTGTTTATCTAATGGATCAATTCCAGGATCACCAAAATGTAGATAGAAAATAAATAGAAAAGGATATCAATTAATGTTTTCGATCTTTGAACAAGATAAGAAAACGACACTGTCTTCATGCTGAGCATCATGGGAACAATGAAGAAAAATAGAATTGAATTAAAAATTGAAATCGTGCAAATTGAATTAAAAATTAAAATCGGTAAGAGTGTTTTTTCGTCTTATTTGGAGTGATTTTTCTGAGCGAAAGTTTACCTGCAACTCAACTCAGCCAAATCTTTTCCACCGCTTTCCAAACACGAAAATACGAGAACAATCAAAACCTTAAAAAGTTGGATTCGGATTCGAGGTTATCAGGATTCGACTGGATTCGGATTCGCCGAATGGATTCGAATATGTCTTGGAATTCAATTCATTTTTTTGAAATATTGAAAACATCTAAGCTTCCAGCTTCCATAGGGTAGAGCTCCTACAAAAAAAATTTGCATGGACCCCTATTCTGGGATTCGAGGAGGATTCGGATTCGAGGAAATTTGGTTTCGAGTGGATTCAAATTCAAATTCAATTACGTTTAATTTGCTTTAGAAAGTGAAAGTATACAATCACGTCAGTTTGTGCATGTCAGTAAAAAGGAAAAACAAAAATGCAAATGGACAATCTCCAAAGTCATTGAGAAAAAAATAAATAAATAAAATAGGGGAAGAACAAACGAAAAGGAAGACAAAATTCAAAAGTGAAGTGCTTGCTCTGGGCTGTTTGCATTTATTGCGAGGTCTCAATCAAAACCAGACAGAATTTATCAAAGGAGAGCTGCTTGGGAGAGCGTTCCACGACTTTAGAGCTCGTGGGAAAAAAGATGCGCGTTTTTTGGTCAAACTTAGAGGGATTTTGAATTGGAAGGAGTGAGTGAGCGCGCCTTTCGTGAAAATCAGAAAAGAAGATCTCAGGCACCTGAATGTGTGTGTGGCCCTTAAAGATCTTTATGAGAAATGACAGTCTTTTTTCTTCCCTTCTGTATATCAGAGGATCTAACTTTTAAGAGAGGACAAGTTAGATTGCAGACACGGTCGTGGTCTGCCAAAAGTCATTGACTATAAAGCTAGCAGCAGAGCGCTGGACCTTCTCAATTTTCTGAGCGCTGGATTCGGGTCAGAAATATTTTTAGGATTCGGATTCGGGTTAGGTTTCGATTTTCCCACTAGGATTCGGATTCAGCTCGGATTAGAGCCATGATGAGAAAAATAGAGATTCGGATTCGAGATTTCTGGATTCGAAAGATTCGCACACCCCAAATGCGGTGGTAGGCAGATTTTTTTTGAACTGTTTCTTTTCCACTTTTTCCTGATGTGTCCAAAGCAAAAAAAACTTCCTGGGTCTAAAATTTGCAACAGATGCGGAATCAGATGATGTCGTGGGGGAATCCTTAACACCCTGTGTCAGTCAGTACATCTCTACTGGCCAGTTTTCCAGCAAAGGAATGAATGCTCGCTGAAATGCATTCATCAGAATGGGCTTATTTTGAGACACCATGTGGGCAAATTAGCAGGTCAAATTTTCACTTCTGATAAATTTCCACCCACGTAGTCCAAAGCATGCCCGCGTATAGTCCGGCAACTTGCGGAACAATCTTCGCATGTTTCGTCATTCTGGCATATCCTTAACCCTTTCCTCTTACCATCTCCAGTCCCGCAATTTTTTCCTCAAAATTCGGTAAAATGGGAAAAGGGTTGCATAAGTTGGGGCAAATAATGTAAAAAGTGCCAAAACTTGAATAAATGTCATGTGCTCAGTTTTGGAGGACAAAGGTGAAAAGAGACCCGTAATGGGCATTAAACGAATGTTTCCGCAATGGCTGTGTGTTTCATGTGAGGTGCCAGGTGCCACCCAATCCCAGCATTTTTTTTATTGAATTTGAGAAAAGTGGAGGCATCCAAATCCATTTCTCACGCACGAAAAATCGGCTCTTTTTTCCTGCAAATCCGTTCAAAAATATTCAGGGTTCGCCAAAAATTCCAACATAAAATTGAATAAACACCGGAATTTGCATGGAAGCACTGAAGTATCAATCAGCCGTTTTCAACGAATCCGTTTTCTGCCTCTCTCCCCCTCCTCCCTCTCGCTCTCACCCTTCATTTCTCCCTTCCAATAACCTACTAGTCTCATTGTATAGTCCAGGATGTTTTTGTTTATTTTATTTCAAAGTCGTTGCCCTGGCAACAATTGCATGAAGAACGAAATGAATGAAAACCGCTTCACTTCTCGCTTTGCCTTTTTTCAGTTTGTCCATGCGAATGCAATTTCATGTGTTTATGTGTAATAATTGTTTCACAACCCTCAAATCCTGCTTGCACTGGCAGAGCACATCAGTTATTTCTTCTCTTTTTCGGTTTATTTCAAGACGCGATGACGACGCAAGTAATGTTGTGGCTTTTTCGGTCTAACTTTGCAAGAAGGGCCGCTTTACCATTTTGTTTTTGCACTGCAATATTTTCATCAAGGGACGTGATGATTGATGAGTGCCTTCCTTCTTTCCATTTTTCTTTCTTCAAACTGGATTGAATTGGATTGGACTGCAGAATTTGTTCGCTCCAATCGTTTTTAAAAAAATGTTACATCATTGTCGTATTGAAGAACTTTTTGTGATCGAATAACGTGTCAACATGCTTTGTAACTTTACGTAACGTATATGATAAGGGAGATCTCCTGAAATACAGTAATTCATTCATTCATTCAGTCAACGAAAGTGATGAAAACCTAGTCATGTTCGATCGAAATTAACAACAAAGTGATTTTCAACTGGACCCTTCTCTCCGCTGCAAAGACCGACACCAGACATATCTGTCTAACCCGGGCAGCAGAGAAACGTGGCAGGAACGATCCGCCGGAACATGGCAAACACTTGTCGTGCCAGGTGGCTACCATTTGGATATGGTAGGTGTGGCACCACGGTGCTGGCCACTGTAACGGGAACATGGCGTTCCCCCATCATGGCAGCGATGTGTTTTTCCACCGTGGCAGGAACGTAGCATACCACCGTGGCAGGAACGTGATTGCCACGGTGGTTTGTCTCGTTCCACGGTGGTAAATTGCATTCCCACCACGGAAGCATTCCATATCCCCACCACGGTGGAAAAACACATCGCTGCCACTGCAGAAAGCCACATTCCTGCTATAGTGGCCAGCACCGTGGCGCCACACCGATCATATCCAAACGGCAGCCACGTGGCGCAGTCAAGTGTTTGCCATGTTGCGGCGGAACGTTCCTGCCACGTTTCTCTGCTACTCGGGCGAGTTTTGTCTGACTGGCTTTTTCTTCTGAAATCTTATGACTGTGGATTTGTTTTGTGGATTTATTAGCAAAATCTTAATTTTCACATTTCATCCTTTTTCACTTCACTGAAAGCAAATTGTCTACCGTGAGGACATCAACGGATTCCGAGGTTGCGGATTAATTTTTTCCATTGAAGCAAATGTCAAACATTTAATCCACAACCTCTCTCGGGATTAGCGTTAATCCTGAGTATAGATGTCCCCACGGCTGGAAAGTTCAACTCTATTGCTGAAGTGTTTTGGCTAGAAAGTTATTTTGTCTCATTTCTTGGTAACCTTTTAGAACTTGATGAGTCACAGATGCTTGAAGTTTCATCACCAATGGAAATCCATTTCTCAAGAAAGGAAAAGGTTGATTTCTGCCTGATTATACCGCGCGCATGGAATCGCTAACAGGAATGCAAGAATTGTTGCTGAGCAGGAGGGATATTGTTTTGATTGATTTATTGTTTTATTGTTGGAGTTTCCTTTCTCTCGATAAATAGGCTTAACAAGATCATCCAAACAGAAAATGGATGATGCAACTGGAGAAATGATGAAAATTCAAACCACAGGCTAAAAATGAATGACAACCGGTTATGTATACCACACCAAAAATTTCAAATTTTTCGCGACCGATAATTTCGCGTGTATTTTCCAGTTAAGGGTATGAAAAATCGTGGTAAATTTTTTGCCAGAGAGATGTCTGCAGGAAGATGGACCTTTGAAATGTCCATCGACAGAATGTTACAGCAATGCGGGTGTGATTATCTCTTGCACCTACCGATGATGTCCTCAATTCTCTTTTGGATATGTTTGGAGAAATTCTGACGACCTGAGCAATTCAGGGGTTATTCCATCGCCGCTGAGTTTGATAAACAATGCTTGTACTGCACTGCCTGAACCTGCAAACAGCATTATCATTGTGGAATGTATAATGTTCTGTTTTTACCTGGCCCACTCTGCTTTCTCAAGGCGAATGTTGATCCCGAAAGGTTTGCCAATAATTTCATAAGTTGTCCCTGACACACAGGTAGTTTGCTATGGTCCAGGCTATGCCCACGGCTAGATATATCCAACAGCTCTGAGCAATCACCTTTTCATCTTATTGACAACTCCGTTGGATAAAAATATCTATACACTCGTATAGCAGCAGTGAGCACATTTTTCGCAGATCAGGTCAAAGCGCATTATAGTGAGGATAATCATTCAGAATGAGGATGGATTCATCATTGACGTCGATGCTCCTCCCAGAGCTGGACAAATTCTATTATTGTGATCGACAACGGCAACAGCATGAAGATGAATCGCAGTCCAATGAAACCAGCAGCCTGACCAGTGCAATTTCCTTTTGGAATCAGGTAACCTACCTATCATTCGAATAGGTACAGAATGATGCAGTTTGGTTTGGGTGCAACCTAAAAAATCCGAAATTTATACGAATTTGGGTTTCTTCTTTTTGTTTGTTGAGACTCGTTTACTGTTCGTTTCAGGGACGTCATTTAGGGGGGGCAGGGGGGGCGACGGCCCTCCCCTGATTGGAAATGCCCTACCCAGCGGATCGCTTGCCCCACCCTGGCATGTGTCTTTTGCTCGCCCTGATGGGTAATTTAGCCTCAATTTCACGAATATTGCATCCAAAATGAACTCCAAATTTCAAAATTTCTCAAATTTCTGGGGGGCTTCGCCCCCCAGAATCTTTAGAAGGTCAGTCAAGACTTTGTTGAAGTTCAGCTGGTTTAGAAACAAGCGGAAATCGAAGAATGCGGTCGCTGCGAAAAGACAAATGCACTGATAGGAAATTGCATCTAGGCTGACCATTGCCTGCATGCATTATGTGATCTAAACACCTCAAATGCTGAAAATATACGCTCAATAACACCAATTTTGCACCCAAAATTAACCCCAAATTTCAAAATTTCTCCAGCTTCTGGGGGGCTCCGCCCCCCAGACCCCACGCCAGGGGCTCTACCCCTTGGAAACCCCGCTGGGGCTCCGCCCCAGACCCCGCAAATACTGGGGGGCTCCGCCCCCCAGACCCCCCTGGGTCGCTGCCAAATTCTTTCCGTGCAATGCCCCCCCCCAACGAAAACCTGTAATGACGGCCCCGGTTCGTTTGTACTCTGTTCGCATGCGATTGGCTAGATTTGCATGTAAATACCTTTCTGTCCTTATGTTCGCAAAAAGTCATGAAGATCACATACCTCGCATACCGATAATGCAAATTTTCCTCTTAGAGACCAGATTTGTAACTTGAATTTTGCAATTACACCACGCGCATACTCTTGTTCAATTGACATTGGACCAAGTTTTCCAAGCGCACCAACCTAACCAAACCGTTACCTGACCAAACCTAAACCTATCCTAACCTAAACTCAACCTTCCCTATCTCACCCAAACTAACCAAACCGAAGTACCTATGCAATCTCTTTTTCCATATCAAGCAAGTCTGCTCTGTAGACGTCTGCTTAATGGTCATTTTCAATGAATGATGATGACGTAGATGCACTGTGAATTTTGTTTTGGCACGTTTCGAAATTTCGCCAATCGACTGCAACAACATTCCTCCAAATTTCTATTCCAACCAACGAAAGAGTTGCCATATACAGTTCGATTATAAAGTTACCCGAACGATGTAGCTGCATTTTTATCTGAGTTCCTGTTGATACACGTAATAAATACGCCGCACCTCCAGTGTATCGGCCATGTTGCTGGACCTTAAACTGGAACCTCTTCTCCAAAGGAGGCAGGAAAAAAGACTCGCCTTTCTCGGAAAGTTGTTCAGGAGGCTGATTCACATCGAGCTGCCTGAGCTATTCATTCCTGACTTTCGAGATCATCATCGTCATCATCATCGTGGAGTCATATGGACTGATAGCCATTCGGCTGGTGGTCCGACCTTTTACCTTGTTGCACACACCTTGGGCTCGCAAGGAGAACTATGCCCCATAATCGTAGCCCAATTCTGCTCTGCATTCAACTGAAACGACTCGGACCAGTTTTCCGGCGTATACACGCCAACCCGCAGGTTTCCCGGAGAGAGTCATGCTCTGCAGAGCAGTGATGTGCGACTTGTGAGATGTGGCTTTTCTGTTGTGTAACCTGCCAAGCCACTGTCTTGGACTTGGAGCTAGGTGTTCTTTAACGTGCGCAGTGTGATACTGTACACGGGACCTCCTTCTTAAAGTCCCATCCGAAGGACTAAGAGACTGGCCACTAAGTCTCTCTTTCCGAACTCATTTACTGTGCCTCGCCCAGGGAGGATGCACCATTTGTGCCACAGTAAATTTCGTGCCCCGACGGGGAATCGAACTCGGTCCACCTGGGTGGGAGTCCAATGCGCTAACCACTGCGCCACGAGGTTCGGACAAGCCACTTTCGCAGAGCCAGCCACTTTAAACAATTCAAAATTCCTCTGATCAAATCTAATGTATTTCTCTTTTCTTTCTACCCAAGAACTCTAAAAGATTGGAATGCGCTTCCTTTCGCTTCGCCATTGTTGAACACACTTCATTAAATTTTGCAGCAGGAACACCTAAACTTCGCATTTAATTTATTTTCAAGTTGTGAAAAAAAAAATATTTATTGTTTCGTTCCGTTCTGGTTTGGATGGTTGCCCATTTGAAGTTTTTGACCATTGCTGTATTGTTATATCGTTGTTATTATTAACCGCTGTTTTTATATTTGCATATTCATTGCAAATTCGTGTCTTAAATAAATAAATAAATAAATAAAATACGCACGTGGCTTTGAAAGCTGGCTTTAGAGGGTCGCAGTACATTATCTACCTGCTGCTGTAGCCACTATGACGTGTTTTTATCAGGGCTCGACTGGAAACTACGCGACAGCAGGAGCTGCTTGTTCATCATTTGTGGTGGTGCGTATCCGACCGTTTCTCGGGGTATGCTTCACTGAAAAAGTAGTCTCATAGCGATTGTACAAATGTGGCGATTGTACCATCTACAAATAAGTCAGCTTTCATAGCCACATCGTCTTTTTGTTACGTATATCATACGTAGGAACTCGGATAAAAAATGCAGCTCCATCATTCGGGTAAATTTATAATCGAACTGTAGATATGCTTCTACACTTGATTACAGACGCAATATGGATGCTGGACTCTGGAAAGATACCACACTCCATGTTAAGCAAAAATTGTTTTATACATATATTTCGCTGATTCGAAATTTTATATAACATAAATAATTGTGCTGCTAAAAATCCTTTGCTCTCTCTCTCTAAACAAACAAAAGGATTCGGATGACGAAAAAGCGGCCGACTTAATTCAGAGTTATCTGGACGAAATGGATGCATTCTGCTACGAAGGAATAGTTGGAAATCATCTGACTCAAGAAATGATCGACGAATGCAAACAGTGGACCAGTCGGTTTCCACATTTCAGGTTGGCACTTGGCATTATAGAGATAGAGATAGAGAATTGAAAAACTGTCTGCCACTACGGGAAGGGTTGAGGATATTATTGGACTGATCGATTTACGGTTATTTTGGATAAACGTACCTACACCAATCTGGGTCCCGATGAATGAATGCCCACAGATGTTGGTGTTGAAAATTATTGACCATTCTATTCCCACGGGACAGTTGGGTTTGGGATGAGTTTCATGATCTTGTGTAGTGGACCTAAATGGGCCCAAACGAAAATGATAAAATGCCACTCTTTATCCTCTGCATCTCTCTCCCTTCTAGGTACCCTACCTAGGGCGTTTACATTCTCTCTCTCTCGCTGTGTCTCTCTTTCTATTTCTCTCTCTCTCTCTCTCTCTCTCTCACTCTCTATCTCCCTCTCTATCTCCCTCTTCACATTTTATATGTACGCTTTCATTTGTAGAATCGTGGGCCAGAGTATCGACTGTGGGCCAACGTCGAAGAGTGCAAAAACCGAAGAAAAACAGCAACAATATGTTAAGCAGATGAGTAGGCCTATACCTGAACCAAATCGTGGTGCCCTTCAGCAAAAGAAAACAACAGCCCAGAATGAAAGCAATGGAGCAACCAATGAAATCACAAACTCAACAAGGCAAAGACGATGCAGGTTGGCAATTTGATAAAAATTATTCACACCAACTCTTCATTCCCAGCCCCGAAAACGCTAACATCAACACACAACGTCTCCAGCACCACTCGTAGGTTTATATACAGGATAACACAGAATTAGATGCCCATAGGGCTGAATTTTCGCATGTGAGCATCCCTGCACGCAGACGGTGCAACGCTTAAGATGCGTCCTTGAATCATTACATTTCGCTCGTCAAATCACATCGGAAAAGCGAAAAATACCCGCAGCAGATGAGGCGTGCTCAGTATTGGCCGTCAGGGGCTGATCCAGGCATCGTCATGGCAACGAGCCCAAGCCAGCGTGATTGGTCATTTTCTTGCTCGGTTTGCAACCAACCATACCTGCCAATGATGCTCGGATGCCCGGGCGACTCTAGTTACCATGACAATGTGCAGAGTTGCAGGCCGCAACATGCCTTCCGCTGCATGTTTTGACAAGCAATGGAAATGCAACCACGTTCCTTCGTTGAAATGTCTTGCTGACGTTCCTTGATCAATGCCACAGTGGAAAACATCCAGCATCGACGACTGGTAATCTGCCTGCATGTAGGGATGCCCACATACGAAAATACGGCCCTATGGGCAACTAATTCTGTGTTATCCTGTATACACAGAAACCATCACCAGTCCAACAAAAGCGCAGATAACGGCAATGCGATGATCCTGTTGTGCTCATGGGCACAGCTTTGTATAGACTACAGTTTGGTATTCCCATGGTAATTTTGAAACGGGTGAGGGGCGGAGAAAAATCGGGAGAGAGCAAGCAAAATTGTTGCCTTTTGGTCGCGTCAGCGGACAAAATTCTTTTACGCGCGCGCATGAAGACTTCTTGGCATATCTCTGAAAGTTTTCATCCGATTTCAATATGTTCGGGGTTTTCAGAAAGGGGACAAATTCGGGCTTCTTTCCTGGTAAGCAGAAATCAAACCGTCTGCAAATTTTTGCACAGTCGCGCTGTGAAGCCGATTGAAGTTGAAAAATGAGGAGAGTTTTGACCGTGGGTTTGGCGACTCTTTGGCCCATAGCCCGACACTCGAACCAGCTAGGTGGGTGCCATCGCGGACTTTATTGTTGAGCATAAAATGCGTTTTAAGAGCATACCAAACACTTTGGTATTCGGTGTCGGGTTCCCATAAACCACGAAAAAAACGGCCGATACTTTTTCACGTGGAAAAAGTTCAATTTGGATTCACAATGCGATTGCGCGTCTGTTTGCCAGCCGTTTCAAATTTTCTTCAGAGAAAATATAAAGCCTGTTTCGTCCTCTTTCCAAAAACCCCAACCTTGTTCAAATCGGATGATAACTTTCCAAGATACAGAGAGAAATCCGCGAGTGAATGGATTCCAAAAACGTCGCTTTGGATTCCATGAAAGACAACAAAATGGCGGATTTGAGCCCACATTCCCGAATCGGTGTTTCCCATTTAAAATGCCCAACTGTTTTACATATACGGCTGTGCTCATGGGCTAACGTAATATCCGGGAATAACGGGATTTGATAATTTGATAAATTGATAAATTGATTATTCTTTCATCCAGGGCCATGAGGTTTTTGATGGTTGATACGTACGTACAAAAACAGGTGTTTACCAATTCCTCACATTTTGATCATTTAAGCACTTTCTCACGATTTCTAATTTTAAATTTTACGGCATCTCGCATCGCCACATCATGGATTTTTTGAAATGTCGGAACAGATATTTACATTTTTATTCACTTATGGTGTGACTCTCCAAATAAAGTTGAAACAGTGTTCGAGCATATCAACCAGTAAACAAATCTAGGGGTTCAGTAGCTAAGTTTTTCGCGGCAAACATTTCACCTTTGTTTTAGCTGGCAATCATATTCCAAACTGGACTTCTAAGACAACTCTGCAGCCTGCCCTGCTCTTTATCTGATCAGACATGTGCGAGAGGTGTGGATGCAGATTTTTCGTGGCATATGCGCCAGGCAGATGTTCTGGAAAAGGTTCAAAGCTCTGCTACTCTATTTGCAATTAACGATTTCGGCCGCACCGCCAGAATTTCTAAATTAATGCTGTGATCGCTCTCATGCTTGATCCTTTTGAACCGGAAGAGAATAGAAAAGTGATTGATGCCCTTTATCCTAGCAACTTTCAAATATCAAATTCGTTTTTAAGTTCACTGGTGTGTTTTCTCACCAGATCTGCACCGAAAGACGCTCACTTCACTGGTTCCATTGCCAAAAGTCCCCTCTCTCAATCAAATCAAATTCCTATCGTTCCTCTTTCTCCAAGAATAATTTCCAAATAACTTATCCTTTGCTGGACCTAACGTGTCAGTTCTTTGGATCTTGCGTCTTTCATTGGTTAAGATGATTGAATGACAATATTTATTGGGCAGCCTTTCTGCTCGTGTAATATCTGACTCGAAGGTGCATATGCTTGGAGTTACTTCGTTTTTTAGTTTCGAACTTTCAGGTGAAAGCGTCAACCTATCGCATTTGCATTGGAAGGGAAACCACAACAGTATCGTTGCCACACCGAACACGACGAAGGGTTGTTGTATCAGCAGAAAGAGATCGAGAGAAAACCATCATCACCATCACCATGGACATCGACACCCCAGCAACGGCTGCAGCAAGGAAGGGGTGGAGAACAGTCGAAGAGAGTTGGCAGGTGATTCGCGAAGGAAGACATCGACGAAGGGACAACAACAAGTGTTACTTCACCTGATCACCAACGGAGGCAGCAAATGGAGAGAAGTGGATGGGGATGGGTGTGGGAAGCAACCTGGAATTGATGACAGGGCAGCAAACGAAGAAGCAGTGCGATTAGAGAAGAACTTGAGAAATGGACTCAGTCGTGAAAATGAGTGCGGTTTTCGAAGAGGACATTCAGAGAATGACCCATTTATGGGCAGGGACAGATGGGATTTACACGGCAACAGGACGAATGGATCGTGGGGCAATTCCAACAGGGCGAGGGATCAGTTGCCACCAGCTCAGAAGGATTTTGTTGGAATACGAGCGGTGACCTCCAAACACGGTCCACTGCTATTGCGTCGGGAAAAGGGCGAAAATGGCAACAGTAAGCGAAGGCATGACCAGAGTGGACACCTTGGAAACAAGATGGTGGAATTGCGGAAACAGAAGTCGGACGTGACGGATAGCAAACCGGCATCAAAACAGGTTTCCCAGTTCGCGTCAAGCAGTGAAAGTGGAGCTCAGAAACTGATTCCTCTGGTCACAAACCAGCAACTTTCCCAATTCCCCAGTGAATTGCGCCTGACAGAAAGACCTTGTTACGTTGTAAATTGCATCCAAGGAGACAAACAGTTGCTGCTGAACCACACAGGCCTTCCGACACTCGATAGCCGTCAACAAATTCAAACCTCTTCACCCTTATTCGAAGTTCATCTGCACAGAGACGGGGGAATTCAATCCTTCAATGCCAATCATCATCATAATCGTCATGAGTTCCATCCAACAGAGTTGCCAACAATAAATCCCAGGCTCAGCCTTTTCAGCCACCATGGCATTGGCAACTTGCCTGGTGGGAATGCGTCTGGAATTTTAGGAGGAACTGGACTCATCATTCCAGCTGTTGTCGATGAGGTGGTGTTACATTTGCAGATGCAGGGAGGGAAAAGAGATGGAAAAATCAACAACGTTGTGAGGTTAGCAGGTACCTACGAATAATCGAAGGCCGTCACGATGTTTTTCATCATTTTTATCATATCGAATTCACTTCCGTATCATGAGCAAGAAGCGAACGAAACAAAGCTGCGGACACTCCGGTCTTCGGTGACACATTCAGAAGTGACTGAACGAATGGGAATTTCCCACA
>JASGXE010014331.1:0-18487 GCA_030068105.1 Sinentomon sp. SZTP_YWyxl | reverse complement strand
ACACTCGTTCCACAGACTCGTTCCAAACCAATAAAAGACATGCCTGTGGATTTTTGCAATATATTTCACGGCTTCGCTCTCCTCATATCAAACCAAATTATCTTCCCGAAGCCAGTGGTCGTGGCCAATATGAAGTGTGCCAACCGTTGGACAGCAGTTGAACAAGATCTTCAGAAGCGTGGTGAAATGCCCGACGTCCATCTCGTAAGGCGGGTTGACGTCGAGGAGAGCCCGCTTGACCGCTGCGACGACGTGTCTTTTCTCGTGGTAAACAACGATTCCAGATACTCCGGGAATATCTCATTCTTTCCAACGTCTTCGAGAACAGTCTTCTTCAGCGTGGAGATATAGTCAGAAGGATATTCGGCCAGGACCTTTTGTCCACCGAGTCCAGGTGCCGTTCCAGCATGACCGATTGGGTCCTGTAGAAATCTGGAAGACGGTTGGAGAAACAGATTGTTAAATTCACCAAGAAAAAAACAAACCATAGCTCCTCAGACATTGCAGCATATGCCCAACCCTCTTGGCCCTATTCCCGATTGTCATTCGTATACACAGCTTCAATTGAAAAGCCAATTTAAAGGACAGATTTATTACACAAAAATAATTTCTATGAATACACGCAATTCTGCTCATTTTTCATTGTTGGAAATGAGGATTCATCCGTCAGCTGAATTGACTTTAGAGTGCACGAATGAGTGCCTGACGGCCGTGTTCCGCATTGAAACTCAAACTCACCCTCAGTGAGACTCAAGTGAGGGTGATTTTGAGTTTGAGTTGAGGCAGAGTGGATTCTGTTTCCCCAATATTTGAGGGCCAACCCAGCTGGCCCTTATGTAGGTGGCACCTGAGGGGAATCTGAGGGCCAACTCTCTGTCGCTATGGCAACGTGATCAATCATGAATTTTCTCTATTCTATTGCGGCGCACGCTTTTCTAGTAGCTATCGAGTGCGATTTCATGAGGCTAAAATGAATGATCGGTGGTTCGATCCTATAGAACAGAACAGTGTATGCAAGTGTTTTGCTTGAAAGTGTTTATGCAAAAAAGCATTTACCAACTCGCACAAGGTATTCCATTTCTTCTCTGTTCCTCACCTGTTTTTGCCAAAACCGGCTTAACGACGGTTACAGAAACATTCCATTTTCTTCATCTCTTCCTCACCTGTTTTTGCCAAACCAGCTTTACGACGGTCACAGAAACATTACATTTCTTCATCTGTTCCTCACCTGTTTTTGCCAAAACCGGCTTTACGACGGTCACGGAAACATTCCATTTCTTCATCTCTTCCTCACCTGTTTTTTGCCAAAAACAGCTTTACGACGGTCACAGAACATTACATTTCTTCATCTGTTTCCTCACCTGTTTTTTGCCAAACCAGCTTTACGACGGTCACAGAAACATTACATTTCTTCATCTGTTCCTCACCTGTTTTTTGCCAAAACCGGCTTAACGACCGTCACGGAAACTTTCCATTTCTTCATCTCTTCTTCAACTGTTTTTTTTTGCCAAAACCGCTTAACGACCGTCACGGAAACATTCCATTTCTTCATCTCTTCCTCACCTGTTTTTTGCCAAAACCGGCTTTACGACGGTCACTGAAACATTCCATTTCTTCATCTCTTCCTCACCTGTTTTTGCCAAAACCGGCTTTACGACGGTCACTGAAACATTCCATTTCTTCATCTCTTCCTCACCTGTTTTTGCCAAAACCGGCTTAACGACGGTCACGGAAACATTCCATTTCTTCATCTCTTCCTCACCTGTTTTTGCCAAAACCGGCTTTACGACGGTCACAGAAACATTACATTTCTTCATCTGTTCCTCACCTGTTTTTGCCAAAACCAGCTTTAACGACGGTCCAGAAACATTACATTTCTTCATCTGTTCCTCACCTGTTTTTTGCCAAAACCCGGCTTAACGACCGTCACGGAAACTTTCCATTTCTTCATCTCTTCCTCACCTGTTTTTTGCCAAAACCGGCTTACGACCGTAACGCGAAACATTCCATTTCTTCATCTCTTCCTCACCTGTTTTTTGCCAAACCGGCTTTACGACGGTCACAGAACATTACATTTCTTCTTCATCTGTTCCTCACCTGTTTTTGCCAAAACCGGCTTAACGACCGTCACGGAAACATTCCATTTCTTCATCTCTTCCTCACCTGTTTTTTGCCAAACACGGCTTAACGACCGTCACGGAAACACTCCATTTCTTCATCTCCTTTCCTCACCTGTTTTTGCCAAAACCGGCTTAACGACCGTCACGGAAACATTCCATTTCTTCATCTCTCCTCACCCTGTTTTTGCCAAAACCGCTTAACGACCGTCACGGAAACATTCCATTTCTTCATCTCTTTCCTCACCTGTTTTTGTTTGCCAAAACCGGCTTTACGACGTCACAGAAACATTACATTTCTTCATCTGTTCCTCACCTGTTTTTTGCCAAAACCGGCTAACGACCGTCACGAAACCTGCCATTTCTTCATCTCTTTCCTCACCTGTTTTTTGCCAAAACCGGCTTAAAAACGACCGTCACGGAAACATTCCATGTCTTCATCCTCTCCTCACCGGTTTTTGGCCAAAACCGGCTTTACGACGGTCACTGAAACATTCCATTTCTTCATCTCTTCCTCACCTGTTTTTGCCAAAACCGGCTTAACGATTCACTGAACATTCATTTTCTTCATCTCTTCCTCACCCTGTTTTTGCCAAAACCGGTTAACGACTGTCACGGAACATTACATTTCTTCATCTCTTCCTCACCTGTTTTTGCCAAAAACCGGCTTTACGACGGTCACGAAACAACATTTCTTCCGTCTGTTCCTCACCTGTTTTTGCCAAAACCGGCTTAACGACCGTCACGAAACACTCCAGTTCTTCATCTCTCCCTCACCTGTTTTTGGCCAAAACAGGTGAGGAAGAGATGACAAATGTAATGTTTCCGTGACCGTCGTTAAGCCGGTTTTGGCAAAAACAGGTGAGGAAGAGATGAAGAAATGGAATGTTTCATGACCGTCGTAAAGCCGGTTTTGGCAAAAACAGGTGAAGAAGATGAAGAATGGAATGTTTTCAGTGACCGTCGTAAAGCCGGTTTTTGGCAAAAACAGGTGAGGAAGATGAAGAAATGGAATGTTTCCGTGACGGTCGTTAAGCCGGTTTTGGCAAAAACAGGTGAGGAAGAGATGAAGAAATGGAGTGTTTCCGTGACGGTCGTTAAGCCGGTTTTGGCAAAAACAGGTGAGGAACAGATGAAGAAATGTAATGTTTCTGTGACCGTCGTAAAGCCGGTTTTGGCAAAAACAGGTGAGGAAGAGATGAAGAAATGGAATGTTTCCGTGACGGTCGTTAAGCCGGTTTTGGCAAAAACAGGTGAGGAACAGATGAAGAAATGTAATGTTTCCGTGACGGTCGTTAAGCCGGTTTTGGCAAAAACAGGTGAGGAAGAGATGAAGAAATGGAGTGTTTCCGTGACGGTCGTTAAGCCGGTTTTGGCAAAAACAGGTGAGGAAGAGATGAAGAAATGGAATGTTTCCGTGACGGTCGTTAAGCCGGTTTTGGCAAAAACAGGTGAGGAACAGATGAAGAAATGTAATGTTTCTGTGACCGTCGTAAAGCCGGTTTTGGCAAAAACAGGTGAGGAAGAGATGAAGAAATGGAATGTTTCCGTGACGGTCGTTAAGCCGGTTTTGGCAAAAACAGGTGAGGAAGAGATGAAGAAATGGAAAGTTTCCGTGACGGTCGTTAAGCCGGTTTTGGCAAAAACAGGTGAGGAACAGATGAAGAAATGTAATGTTTCTGTGACCGTCGTAAAGCTGGTTTTGGCAAAAACAGGTGAGGAACAGATGAAGAAATGTAATGTTTCTGTGACCGTCGTAAAGCCGGTTTTGGCAAAAACAGGTGAGGAAGAGATGAAGAAATGTAATGTTTCCGTGACCGTCGTTAAGCCGGTTTTGGCAAAAACAGGTGAGGAAGAGATGAAGAAATGGAATGTTTCAGTGACCGTCGTAAAGCCGGTTTTGGCAAAAACAGGTGAGGAAGAGATGAAGAAATGGAATGTTTCAGTGACCGTCGTAAAGCCGGTTTTGGCAAAAACAGGTGAGGAAGAGATGAAGAAATGGAATGTTTCCGTGACGGTCGTTAAGCCGGTTTTGGCAAAAACAGTTGAGAAGAGATGAAGAAATGGAAAGTTTCCGTGACGGTCGTTAAGCCGGTTTTGGCAAAAACAGGTGAGGAACAGATGAAGAAATGTAATGTTTCTGTGACCGTCGTAAAGCTGGTTTTGGCAAAAACAGGTGAGGAACAGATGAAGAAATGTAATGTTTCTGTGACCGTCGTAAAGCTGTTTTTGGCAAAAACAGGTGAGGAAGAGATGAAGAAATGGAATGTTTCCGTGACCGTCGTAAAGCCGGTTTTGGCAAAAACAGGTGAGGAACAGATGAAGAAATGTAATGTTTCTGTGACCGTCGTAAAGCTGGTTTTGGCAAAAACAGGTGAGGAAGAGATGAAGAAATGGAATGTTTCTGTAACCGTCGTTAAGCCGGTTTTGGCAAAAACAGGTGAGGAACAGAGAAGAAATGGAATACCTTGTGCGAGTTGGTAAATGCTTTTTTTGCATTAACACTTTCAAGCAAAAACACTTGCATACACTGTTCTGTTCTATAGGATCGAACCACCGATCATTCATTTTAGCCTCATGAAATCGCACTCGATAGCTACTAGAAAAGCGTGCGCCGCAATAGAATAGAGAAAATTCATGATTGATCACGTTGCCATAGCGACAGAGAGTTGGCCCTCAGATTCCCCTCAGGTGCCACCTACATAAGGGCCAGCTGGGTTGGCCCTCAAATATTGGGGAAACAGAATCCACTCTGCCTCAACTCAAACTCAAACTCACCCTCACTTGAGTCTCACCTGAGGGTGAGTTTGAGTTTCAATGCGGAACACGGCCGTCAGGCACTCATTCGTGCACTCTAAAGTCAATTCAGCTGACGGATGAATCCTCATTTCCAACAATGAAAAATGAGCAGAATTGCGTGTATTCATAGAAATTTATTTTTTTGTAATAAAATCTGTCCTTTAAATTGGCTTTTCAATTGAAGCTGTGTATACGAATGACAATCGGGAATAGGGCCAAGAGGGTTGGGCATATGCTGCAATGTCTGAGGAGCTATGGTTTTGTTTTTTTCTTGGTGAATTTAACAATCTGTTTCTCCAACCGTCTTCCAGATTTCTACAGGACCCAATCGGTCATGCTGGAACGGCACCTGGACTCGGTGGACAAAAAGGTCCTGGCCGAATATCCTTCTGACTATATCTCCACGCTGAAGAAGACTGTTCTCGAAGACGTTGGAAAGAATGAGATATTCCCGGAGTATCTGGAATCGTTGTTTACCACCGAGAAAAGACACGTCGTCGCAGCGGTCAAGCGGGCTCTCCTCGACGTCAACCCGCCTTACGAGATGGACGTCGGGCATTTCACCACGCTTCTGAAGATCTTGTTCAACTGCTGTCCAACGTTGGCACACTTCATATTGGCCACGACCACTGGCTTCGGGAAGATAATTTGGTTTGATATGAGGAGAGCGAAGCCGTGAAATATATTGCCAAAAATCCACAGGCATGTCTTTTATTGGTTTGGAACGAGTCTGTGGAACGAGTGTGTGCCGCATCAGGGCACAGTTTCAATTTCTGCTGCCATCTGTGAACTTCACATGAAATCACTTTTCTGCGCCCATCACCACCTATGAACCGCGCGTGCACTAAATGAATAATGGGCCCGTGTGCCCTTCAGGGGCAAAATTTTGGAAAATGGCTCGATCCTGGTCCCGTGCTTTGTCTGTCCATATTTGGGCGAAATCGGCCTTGCGGATCAGCGGGAATCGTCTAACAAAAAACCGGCTTCCTTTTTTTGAGATTTCCAACACCCTGTGGTCCCAGTGAGTGAGTGGGATTGTGCGGGTCCAGTGAGTGAACCCAGTGAGTGGGCCCAGCGAGTGAGTGAGATTCTATGAGTTCTTTTTTGCTTTGAGTTTCGTGTGTCAATCTTGTGAGTTTCTTAACCAACCCGATGGCGGAATTCTGGGAAAAAAGTAGAGATTTTTAGTTTTCCTTTGGATGGAACTTCGACATTTCATCCGGCAATAATTCAATTTTAAACTAAAGGACATGCATTGGTTGATTCTTTTTCTGGAAACATTCCACGTGACGTCGTTGGGAGAAAAAAATAAACACATGTTTAAATTTTGTCGGTAAAATTTGGAAAATACTGTCGAAAGGACAGGATATTCTTAGGAAAATCCTCCATCCAAAGGGGAGTTGAGATTTCGGAATCTTATTCGCAATGAAAATGGTGCAATGCAATCAAATTGGAAGCATTCGCAATCAAGTGGCGTTATTCAGAATCAAAATGGTGCAATTAATTCCACTCTTCTCTTTCTGAAGGGTACCTTGTCCCATTTCAAATTGAAACTAATCTGATGCCAAAACGTTACCACTTTGGATTGAACCCGTGTGTTAAAGTGACACGGATTCGAATACTCAAGTTATGTCGTTAAAAAGAGCAGCAGCCAAATCGAAACTTGAGCCCAGTTTGACATGAACACCTAAAATAAGGAAAAATGCTTCAACATTAAACGATTTACGTCCATATCTGTCACCATTGAAGTCACAAGGAACGACCAGCGCGCCTTTGAGTACGCTCCAAAGAATCACAATATGGGAAGTAAGATGCGGATCCCAAGACGTTGATCCTACTCCAGAATTGGTCTGACCAAAGTAAAGAAAGCAAGCTCACGAAGTTTCTAATAGGACATTTCCTGAAATTCCTTTGTGCATTTGCTTTTTCGAGACAGCTGCAACCTGACTGACCAATCAAGTTTACAATTAAAAATAACTCCAAAATTTGACGAGTCAGTTTGACGGATCAGATTTCGACCATCTAGAGCGGAAACTCTGCCGCTCCCCTGCGATTTTTGCAAAAATGAGTGACTGGACGGTTGTGTCGATTCACTCTCATTGAAGATATCGTGCAGCATCGAGACAGCACTGCTAACAAATCAGCTTCTAAAGTCTGCGAGAATCCAAAGGACTGCCGATTTCCCTGTAAATTAATCAATCGTTAGCAAATATCTAATCTTATTTTGGATTGTCAATTGCAATGTCAATTATGAAAATCAAGAACAATTGAGGACCCAAAATACTCCCTTGTGGGACACCAGAAGTTGCAACATGCTCCGCTCAGACATTTGAATTTTAATCAGTACTTTCAGTGTTACTTTATATCGAACATACAAACAGTGGAGATTGCAAGAGGGAAACTATTGATCAGCGAAAGACAATACCAAAAACATAAGGACAATATGATCAACAAGACAAAAAACCACCTGTCTTCCACCGGGGCAGCCAAACGGCGGCGAAGAGTGTCCACTGTCAAGGTGGAAAACAGGACCGACGCCGCTAGAGAATTCCATTCTTAAACAGCTCTCCCAAGAAAAAAGTATAGGTACTTTGCACCGTCCTTTTCAGACGACAGTGCCCGGACCACAAGGGCAGTAAAATCAAGACCCATAAAAGCCAGTTTCTCAAGCAACAAAGTGTGGCTTACAACATCAAAGGCCTTGGCAAAATCAATTAATACAGCATCAAAAATTCTTGACCCCCCGATCCAGTAGGTACCAGAGAAATATCTTAGGGGAAAGCCGTCAGCTGAGTTGTTCTCATATCTATGTGAAAATTAGGACGAAACCTATGCCTATGCTGCGCATGTGTGATTATTCCTCCGTGATTTAGTTATTTGTTTGTGGTGTCAGGCGCCATTTAAGATCTTTGGAAACATGTGCCACAAAACATCATGACACTGGCGCAGGGCGTGAAAATGCATCAACCACCCTTGAAATTTGATGGCCCCTGCATTGGCCAGATCTGTATGCACTGTCCGCTGTCGCGATCCAAAGTTTCGGGATTCCTCTTGTGGCAGTTCCAATGCATAAATCGTGTCAGTTAAGGTGTTCCCATGCTTACTGCATCCCGCTTATCACCGCAGCGCCATGCTCTCAACTTCGAGTTCGATGATCACAGTTCTGAGAGAGTTTGTTTGGTCTCTTTGTGGAGTATGGAATGCAGTCCGAAAATGCATTGTCAATCTGTTTTCCGATACACGCACCTAGATGATTCAAGGGATAAAATCACTTTGAAAAGGACCTTAGCATATTCACATGAATGTGCCATATCCTCCAGTTTTTCCTTTCTCATAATCTGTGCCATATGCCATTATTTGCAGCTAGCTTTTTATGAAACGATAGAAAAAGTGCCATTTGAGCTTCCATGCTTGTATGTATACGTTTAGATAATTCCTAATTAATCCCTATAACAGTAAATGCGAATTTGATTTCAGAAAGATCTGTCTCCTGATTTTCTTCTTTTTCGGGAACTTTGTTTGCCTAAACACAACCACTCGAAAGAGAATTCTATTGAATAGATTATGTTTGAAACATAACATCTTTATCCATATGTTTCTCTACGAGCTTGAAACTAACAGAAGACTCGATGCATAGACCAATGGATTTTTGTCACTTCTGTTTCGTTCAAAAACAACTGAAAAATACTTCACTCACTTCGTGATATCAATTTCGTCGGACACATTGCTGACATCATCAGTCGAACCAATTGAAAAGATTCAACGGAAGGCAGCGCGATTTTTCACGAACGGGTTTGGAAAACTTGACAGCTGTTCTGAAATGATAAACACGGTCTTGGCATAGAGCTCCCTTACAAGCAGACCAATGAGCTCTAGAGTTGCTCTGCTTTTCCGGTTATTCTTTGGCTGCATTCACATCTGCCATTTGAAAGCCCTTCTCCAAACTCCGTCTCATGCTTCCAAGGACGTTCGGAACACGTTCAAGATATGCATTTTCTTGAAATTTGGAGAAAATGGGCCTTTCCCCATCAGAAGTCATTTTATGTGTATCCTGGCATAGACCCCGCAATAATTAAATAAGGGCACAAGTCAGAAAGACTATTCACCCTTAAGGCGATACAAAAGCCACTCGGAGTTCATGGTGTATACCCGTACCACTCACGCAACCTGGTGTTGCAGGCTTCGGACCACGGTTACATCCACGCATTGCACACGAGGGACAGAATTCCTGTCTTGAATTATTGCCACCTGAGACCCAGCGGGGGTCCAGACAAGGGGTCGGGGGAAGGAATCGCCCAAGGGCAAAGAAAGTTTGAAATTTTGACGATCAATTTGGACACAAACCCGTGGTCATTCCCAAAATCGGATCAGCAATTTTGTGCCATTTTTCCAGCGAGGGGGTAGTCGCACCCTCCGCCCCTGCATCCGCCCTTGCATCCCATGTTTTCAATTCAAGTGAATCCGTCTTTTTGTTTTTTTTTGTTCTTTTTTTTGTTGATTTAAACCAGCCGAAGCTGGACCAGGGGTGTTCCAACGTCAAATCGTGGCCCTAGAGGTAGGGGGAAAACCCGGTCCGTGAGGACCAGATAAAAAACCCTCATCTTGCAGCCCAAGAAGAAGCTGCGGTTGCAAATAAAGCGAAGGAATTGGAAGGAGGGCCTTCAGGACCCCCCTTTTACCAATTCTTCGCCACCAGCTTCAGTCCACTGTGTCAAAGAAAAAACTGGAAAGGAAGGGGGAGCAGAGGCTCTGCGGTGGGTAAAATCCCACAAATCACAAATGCTCATGGGCTGCTGGCTTGGCAAAGGGGTAAAACCTAAGAGGTCCAAGGTACCTATCTTCTGATTTATGGAATGAGCATTGGATCAATCAGCCATCGACCCTGACATTGAAAGGAAAACTAACTGCTTCAACGACTAAAAAAGACCTCACTGTATTAAAATATGGCTCTCAGTGCAAAAGACGACGGTGGGCGACAAAGACAATTACAACAACGAAATGCGGGTAAAATGAACTAATCAAGCAGTAAATTCGAAGTTCCATTTCTTCTGGGCACACGTGTGGGATTCCAGTCCCCATCCTTGAAACTAATCTGATGCCAAAACGTTACCACTTTGGATTGAACCCGTGTGTTAAAGTGACACGGATTCGAATACTCAAGTTATGTCGTTAAAAAGAGCAGCAGCCAAATCGAAACTTGAGCCCAGTTTGACATGAAACACCTAAAATAAGGAAAAATGCTTCAACATTAAACGATTTACGTCCATATCTGTCACCATTGAAGTCACAAGGAACGACCAGCGCGCCTTTGAGTACGCTCCAAAGAATCACAATATGGGAAGTAAGATGCGGATCCCAAGACGTTGATCCTACTCCAGAATTGGTCTGACCAAAGTAAAGAAAGCAAGCTCACGAAGTTTCTAATAGGACATTTCCTGAAATTCCTTTGTGCATTTGCTTTTTCGAGACAGCTGCAACCTGACTGACCAATCAAGTTTACAATTAAAAATAACTCCAAAATTTGACGAGTCAGTTTGACGGATCAGATTTCGACCATCTAGAGCGGAAACTCTGCCGCTCCCCTGCGATTTTTGCAAAAATGAGTGACTGGACGGTTGTGTCGATTCACTCTCATTGAAGATATCGTGCAGCATCGAGACAGCACTGCTAACAAATCAGCTTCTAAAGTCTGCGAGAATCCAAAGGACTGCCGATTTCCCTGTAAATTAATCAATCGTTAGCAAATATCTAATCTTATTTTGGATTGTCAATTGCAATGTCAATTATGAAAATCAAGAACAATTGAGGACCCAAAATACTCCCTTGTGGGACACCAGAAGTTGCAACATGCTCCGCTCAGACATTTGAATTTTAATCAGTACTTTCAGTGTTACTTTATATCGAACATACAAACAGTGGAGATTGCAAGAGGGAAAACTATTGATCAGCGAAAGACAATACCAAAAACATAAGGACAATATGATCAACAAGACAAAAAACCACCTGTCTTCCACCGGGGCAGCCAAACGGCGGCGAAGAGTGTCCACTGTCAAGGTGGAAAACAGGACCGACGCCGCTAGAGAATTCCATTCTTAAACAGCTCTCCCAAGAAAAAAGTATAGGTACTTTGCACCGTCCTTTTCAGACGACAGTGCCCGGACCACAAAGGGCAGTAAAATCAAGACCCATAAAAGCCAGTTTCTCAAGCAACAAAGTGTGGCTTACAACATCAAAGGCCTTGGCAAAATCAATTAATACAGCATCAAAAATTCTTGACCCCCCGATCCAGTAGGTACCAGAGAAATATCTTAGGGGAAAGCCGTCAGCTGAGTTGTTCTCATATCTATGTGAAAATTAGGACGAAACCTATGCCTATGCTGCGCATGTGTGATTATTCCTCCGTGATTTAGTTATTTGTTTGTGGTGTCAGGCGCCATTTAAGATCTTTGGAAACATGTGCCACAAAACATCATGACACTGGCGCAGGGCGTGAAAATGCATCAACCACCCTTGAAATTTGATGGCCCCTGCATTGGCCAGATCTGTATGCACTGTCCGCTGTCGCGATCCAAAAGTTTCGGGATTCCTCTTGTGGCAGTTCCAATGCATAAATCGTGTCAGTTAAGGTGTTCCCATGCTTACTGCATCCCGCTTATCACCGCAGCGCCATGCTCTCAACTTCGAGTTCGATGATCACAGTTCTGAGAGAGTTTGTTTGGTCTCTTTGTGGAGTATGGAATGCAGTCCGAAAATGCATTGTCAATCTGTTTTCCGATACACGCACCTAGATGATTCAAGGGATAAAATCACTTTGAAAAGGACCTTAGCATATTCACATGAATGTGCCATATCCTCCAGTTTTTCCTTTCTCATAATCTGTGCCATATGCCATTATTTGCAGCTAGCTTTTTATGAAACGATAGAAAAAGTGCCATTTGAGCTTCCATGCTTGTATGTATACGTTTAGATAATTCCTAATTAATCCCTATAACAGTAAATGCGAATTTGATTTCAGAAAGATCTGTCTCCTGATTTTCTTCTTTTTCGGGAACTTTGTTTGCCTAAACACAACCACTCGAAAGAGAATTCTATTGAATAGATTATGTTTGAAACATAACATCTTTATCCATATGTTTCTCTACGAGCTTGAAACTAACAGAAGACTCGATGCATAGACCAATGGATTTTTGTCACTTCTGTTTCGTTCAAAAACAACTGAAAAATAACTTCACTCACTTCGTGATATCAATTTCGTCGGACACATTGCTGACATCATCAGTCGAACCAATTGAAAAGATTCAACGGAAGGCAGCGCGATTTTTCACGAACGGGTTTGGAAAACTTGACAGCTGTTCTGAAATGATAAACACGGTCTTGGCATAGAGCTCCCTTACAAGCAGACCAATGAGCTCTAGAGTTGCTCTGCTTTTCCGGTTATTCTTTGGCTGCATTCACATCTGCCATTTGAAAGCCCTTCTCCAAACTCCGTCTCATGCTTCCAAGGACGTTCGGAACACGTTCAAGATATGCATTTTCTTGAAATTTGGAGAAAATGGGCCTTTCCCCATCAGAAGTCATTTTATGTGTATCCTGGCATAGACCCCGCAATAATTAAATAAGGGCACAAGTCAGAAAAGACTATTCACCCTTTAAGGCGATACAAAAGCCACTCGGAGTTCATGGTGTATACCCGTACCACTCACGCAACCTGGTGTTGCAGGCTTCGGACCACGGTTACATCCACGCATTGCACACGAGGGACAGAATTCCTGTCTTGAATTATTGCCACCTGAGACCCAGCGGGGGTCCAGACAAGGGGTCGGGGGAAGGGAATCGCCCAAGGGCAAAGAAAGTTTGAAATTTTGACGATCAATTTGGACACAAACCCGTGGTCATTCCCAAAATCGGATCAGCAATTTTGTGCCATTTTTCCAGCGAGGGGGTAGTCGCACCCTCCGCCCCTGCATCCGCCCTTGCATCCCATGTTTTCAATTCAAAGTGAATCCGTCTTTTTTGTTTTTTTTTGTTCTTTTTTTGTTGATTTAAACCAGCCGAAGCTGGACCAGGGTGGTTCCAACGTCAAATCGTGGCCCTAGAGGTAGGGGGAAAACCCGGTCCGTGAGGACCAGATAAAAACACCCTCATCCTTGCAGCCCCAAGAAGAAGCTGCGGTTGCAAATAAAGCGAAGGAATTGGAAGGAGGGCCTTCAGGGACCCCCCTTTTACCAATTCTTCGCCACCAAGCTTCAGTCCACTGTGTCAAAGAAAAAACTGGAAAGGAAGGGGGGAGCAGAGGCTCTGCGGTGGGTAAAATCCAAATCACAAATGCTCGTGGGCTGCTGGCTTGGCAAAGGGGTAAAACCTAAGAGGTCCAAGGTATCTTCTGATTTATGGAATGAGCATTGGATCAATCAGCCATCGACCCTGACATTGAAAGGAAAACTAACTGCTTCAACGACTAAAAAAGACCTCACTGTATTAAAATATGGCTCTCAGTGCAAAAGACGACGGTGGGCGACAAAGACAATTACAACAACGAAATGCGGGTAAAATGAACTAATCAAAGCAGTAAAATTCGAAGTTCCATTTCTTCTGGGCACACGTGTGGGATTCCAGTCCCCATCCTGTTCATCCGGTTCAAGGGGTTTTACTCAGATCACCTCACTATTCGGGAATATTTTCAAAAGGCACTTATCTTTCATGAGTATCGCATATTTCCAGTTATCCACAACACTCTGGCTGCGACAAATTCTGGTCCTGACCCATGACAGATTGAGTTGGTTGTCGATTGGCTGGACGAATCAAGTCGGCCTTCTCAGGAGATATGCCCGGCAAAGGCTCCTTTATGTGATGGGTTCAGCAACGGGAATCAGGCTCCCCTGTGAGGTTTTCCGTGAGCCATGGCAGGAACTAATGGGGAAAGAGATTGTGTGAAAAGACTGCTTCAGCATCCCTTTTGAATGTCTCAGATTTGAGGCTTCCCCATTTCCAGTATTTCACATTTTCTTTCTCTTTCTCCAAATGGTAAACTGCAGAATTCGCAATCCTCTGAAGCCGAACCAGATTTCAAAGGAATGCAACGACAAAATGGGAAGGGAAGAGAGAATGTGAAAGTCCGGAATTGAGTTCAAGAAATCTCTGGTTTGATTGGGGTGATTCAAAGTGCCCATTTCTCAACGCATTTCTCAAGAAAATATTGATATGGCTGAAACTCAATTTGCAAAAGTTCATGTCCTGATTCGTATGACATTTCATATCCTTAGAAGGACTGAAACCCTCTTCATGTTTTAGAAATTAATCCTCGAATTCAAAATAATATTTTCCCGAGAACTAGCCATTCAGCAAGTACGTAAGTATCACAATACATTTGGGTGACTAGTGCCAGGCTCGACGAAACAAAACATCAAATGCTGCAGGGGTCGTCTGGCATAATAAACCCATCAAATGCAACCAATAAAAATAACTAAATAAAATTCTACCGTTGAAATTGAGTCAAGCCGCTCAGGAACTGAATTTTTGCCCCAAACCCTGCAAAACTTTGGAACGAACCCTATTTAGGCATTTTCAGAAAAGGACAAATTCAAGGCATCAAACCTTCAGGCACTTGTTTGATGACTAAGAAAAACTTGCGACTGTTTTTCGTGGAAAAATCCCCCCACTGTTAGGACATCTTACTCTGGCTTTGGTTTTGCACACGTGACCCAACAATCGCATGCAACAATGCAACAGCGGCAACAATAAATAACTTACCCCGTATTAACGGGAAATTTAAAACACACTGAACAACCGAAATCTCAGCGGCAGGCTTTCTGTAAAAGGATCGCTCACAGCAGAATGCGGCCAAGGAAGGCGAAAAAACCAGTCAGAACGACAGCCAGATTCAAACCAAATTGCCTCCGCAGCCTTTATGTGGAAATTCACCTGCTATGCGTATCCAAGCGGCAGTGCCCTCTCCATGACCTGCGCGCGCAACTCGTGCTCGCTTATTTTTTGAATCAGTTGTCTGCTGTCAGTGTGAGGCCAAAAACAATGCCTGGCTTGAATGAAATGCGTGCACGGTGAACTGAAATGTCCGCTCATTTCAGGATACCGTGACAACTGCCACCGGACTCCATGAAAGTGAATCCGTGATCCTGGTTAATTCGCAAGGTTCAACCATTTCGGTGCCGCTGGCATGCTCCCATTATAATTGGATATTACGCCTCTGCAAGGATCAACCACTGGAAGCCTTCATTTATGAATCTAATGCGCCTGCAATATGAATTCAGGCGCCTCTCTCATATCGTTCTGGAACGCGTTCCCCCTGACACACGTGGAATGGCACATCGCAGAAAACAGGTTAGTTCAGGTGTTCTGGTTTTCCAATAATATGACCGAGTTTTTTTCAGTTTTAGCCTAGTTGTAAACCTGAAAAATCAGTTTCAAAAACCAAATTCACAGGCTCAAGTTTTGAAAAGCTGCTAGCCGCGAGGCCCACAGCCCGCATGGAGAGGAAGCTGAACGAAACTTATTAAAAGTCCTGGAAGGCGATATTTTAAAGTACTGGTTAACACAGGGGCCATCTAATTTCAACAGGTCTTCGTGCAACTTCACGCTTCGCACGAGTGTCATGATGTTTTGCGGCGAATGCTACCATTGATTCTTATGGCGCCTGAGTTTTTTTCCTTTGTAATTATTAATTCCTTGTTCGAAGACTTTCGAAGATTTTTTGAAGACTTTGTCCGAAGACTTCGTGTACTTCGGAAAATGCTCGGAGAATAAAAGTTTGGATGACTAGGTTACAGGCATCTTGATGGATTCTGCTCATAGAATTAATCGCAGACTTTTCTTCTGTGTCATGATTCAGTTCTTGCACAATGATTCAGCAAAAGATTCATTTCAGGCATAATCTCACAATGTTTCTGTGCAGATATCCTCTCAAAACCTGTCTGCATCTTCTATCGCAATGGACGATCCTTTTCAGGGAGCCATTTTACAGTGGATTTTACACTAATTCATATTTTGCCACTGTGTGTCTGAGGAAAAATAGCGCCTCGACAGAATCTTTTGGACAGTTGCCTGATCTCTTAACAGTGGAAGATGTTGGTAAACCGTCGTTTACACGCATTTATTAGACACCCCGTAAAGTGGCGACAACATTTCTCAACACACCAACCTCCAGGAATTGCGATTATCTATCGAGGTTTTAGCAAAAAATTGACCTGGAAAAAACAAACTTCCGCTGTCAACCGAGGATGCAATCTGATACTTTTGTTTCTATTCCCTTCATGAAACAGAAAATATAGAAAGTATAGGTAAGTCTCGGAGTTTGGGGTGTGATGGCGAAAAGTTTGAAGGATCCCGAGCAGGGGCGCAACCAGGATTTTCGTCACGGGGGGGTCAAGCATCCAGATGGACGATCTGGGCGAAGCCCAGATGGGGGGTCTGGGGGGCGGAGCCCCGCAGGAATCGGGGTCTGGGGCGGAGCCCCAGCGGGGTTCCAAGGGGCAGAGCCCCTGGCAGGGGGTCTGGGGGGCGGAGCCCCCCAGAAGCTGAGGAAATTTTGAAATTCCGGGGCTCATTTTGGGGGCAAAATTGTTGTTCCAGAGGCCAAATTTTCCAACAGGCTGAACCAATAGCGCATGACAGCGGGGCAAGCGAGTGGTTGGAAGGGCATTTCCAGCTGGTGATCTTGCCTATTGTCCCTTCCAAATGACATCTCCTGTCGGGGGTCTGGGGGCGGGCTCCCCAGAAGCTGAAGAAATTTTGAAATTTTCTGGTTCATTTGGTAGCAAAATTATTGGTGTTCCAGAGGCCAAATTTCTCAGCAACGCGAGCCAATAGCACATGACAGGGTGGCAAGCGAGTGGCTGGTGGAGCATTTTTATGCTGGAGGCTGTTGCCCACTGTCCCCCAAAAATAACGTCCCTGGTCCACTCTGGAGGATGAAAGCATGAATTGGTAAAGGTGCTGCATTTCGGATGGAGAAAAAACAATGGTGGCTATAGTTGTCAACAGGGTTCCCGTCCTGGAATTTCATTTTTTCCTGGAATGTCCTGTAATTTGATTGTCTGTGCTGGAGAGTCCTGGATTTTTTTGAACGAATTTGATGATAAATGTGGTTGGTGGGCATGGCCACATTTTGGAAGAAAAAAAAATGAAAATGCCAATTACAGAACCCAAATTTGTCAAAAGGCTCCAGATTTTTCGGGACTGTCCCCCAAACCGGCCAAACCCCCTGCCAGGGTCTTTGACTATGGACCCGCTCTCTGGGCTCTCACCACCCGGACCCCCCAAAACTGGGGCTGCCACCCCCGGACCCCCTCACTTGGAACCCAATATCATGGAAAAAAATTTCTGATTTCGAGTGGGAACCCTGTATCAAACAAGTTAACATGGCGACAACACAGCACTTTCTTTAATCCATTTTCAAAACAGGCGGAATTGGAGGGATAGGGGGAAGTGGACCGAATGTTGTTTGGGCAGAATGAATTTTAGGCCGAATGGACTTTAGTCCGAACGGCATCTGGTCCGAGTGGGTTTTGGTCCGAATGGCTTTTGGTCCGAATTGACTTTAGATCGAATGAACTTTAGTCCGAACGACGTTTGCTCCGAATGGGTTTTAGTCCGAATTGTTTTTAGTTCGAATGGTTTTTAGTTCGAACGCTTTTTAGTTCGAATGGTTTTTAGTTCGAATGGTTTTCAGTTCGAATGTTTTTTGGTCAGAAATTGTTTTAAGTTCGAATGGTTTTTAGATCGAATGCTTTTTGGTTCGAATTGCTTTTGGTTCGAATGTATTTTAGCCCGAACGAGTTTTGCACCGAATTGGTTTTTGTTCGAGTGGCGTTTGGATCGAATGTCGTTTGCATCGAATGTGAATAAGAACGAAAAATTTCCGAAAAGTCTGGCTTTAGCGCTGTGGTTGTTATGTTGGTTTAATCCTAAACATCAGCTTTAACATTGCATAAAATGGGTCGGGATATTTGTTGGGGATGATATTTAAAGGCCAAAAATTGTCTAACTTATCGAAACACAACCTAACCTAACCCAAACCTAACCTAACCTAACCTAACCTTAACCGGTTCAAAAACCTATACACAGATAAAACAAACAAGAGAGGCGGTTGCAAGATGTGGAACTGTTCAGATTCAAAACAAACTATCTCCATTTCCGCAGTCTTGTGTGGAAAAATTCAGAATCTGCCAAAGTTTAACGTCAACAGCCGAGAAGAATGGACAATGGGTCGAACTGAAGTTTGTTCGAATGCCACTTGGACAGAAGCCAAATTACTTCGAATCGTATCTGGATCGAATGTGCATTAGACCGAATGTGCATTAGTTCGAATGGCGATTAGTCCGAATGCGTTTTACTCCGAGTGGTTTTTTAATCGAATGACTATTAGATCGAATGATTTTTAGGTCGAATTGCATTTGGATAGAATCTCGTTTTGTCAGAATGTACTTTACTCCGAACGGCGAATAGACCGAATGCGCATTAGTCCGAACGGTTTTTAGGTCGAATGGTTTTTAGATCGAATGGTTTTTAGATCGAAGTGTTTTTAGTTCGAATGCATTTTAGTTCGAATGCATTTT
>JASGXE010014330.1:0-13750 GCA_030068105.1 Sinentomon sp. SZTP_YWyxl | reverse complement strand
CAAACTTTATATCTGAGACCAAAGTGTGCAGATGTGGCAGAAAGGAGGTTCAAAAATCTGGAGGTGGTCAAGAATTCACGTCATCAATATTTCTGCAGTAGAGAAAACCGGGTGAAATAATGCCTTGATGGTTGGGAGATCCATTGATTGCTCTCACCCATAAGATCATTAGATCGGCCATTCTGTCAATCCACCCACATTGAAAGACAGGCAATAAAGCAGCATTTCAGTGAAACGTCAAAAAAGTCGGTACCAATGTGCACAATGCTGGTGTGCAAGTGTGACAAGCATTCAAAATAAAGACCCACCTTGACAGCATTTACAAGCCCAACATAATCTTTGATGAGTTCGGAGAGAATGAAGAAGTCTGAATTGGCTTGCTCATTGTGCAGCTGCTCAATCTGTGAAAAATGAAAATCGGTTTTGATAAAAGTGGGTGAAAAGGGCAAGCAATGCTGCTCATATAGCAGACAAAGTCATGGCGTGCCAAAAATTACCAACACAACGGCCATGGACTCGGTTAGTATAAGCATAAAAGAATGCAAGAGAAGGTAGGTACCCACTAAACTGTAACCGCAACTGATTGATTAGGCGGATGAGCCTGTACACTACGAGGAATGGCTTCACAGCAATGGTTCGGTATGTGTGAGATTAGCAATTTCTGCAGGTTTGTTTGATCGTCTCAAAATTGCAAAAGCATCAATCTGCAGGTTTGCACTGTGTTTTTCAAATGGTAATGTTTATCTCAGATGGCACTCATGTTCCAGTCCCAAAAAGACTTGTCCTACAAAGCTGAAGTAGACATACTCTGTCTGAAAAGAGTATGGCCAAAGGAGATCTGACAAATCAGAGGCAGTGAAAAGGGTCTGGATCGCTTATGAGCAATTCTCAATGTCTTTGATTTCTCTGTGGGGAATCAAAAATGAGGAGAGAAGGAATTCAACTGTCAAACGCCATTTGTGGAGTAAAAATAATTATCTTTAAAAAAACCTTGTCCTCCAAATCAGCCAGCTGCGCCAGAGATCTCGACAGTGATGCATGCTCTTCGCAATTGCTCAACATTGCAATGCTCCGTGCAAATGAGGCCGTGTTAGCAGACAACTCCTTCCTGGTCTGAACCAGGTTCTCAAGGTTCTGGTGCAGCTTTCTCAGCTGAACATCAAGATTCTCTGTCTGTTGCACTTTGTCTTGAAACCACTGCAATTCATATTAAAATGTGGAATAAAAAAAAAGTAATCGATGGGTTGAACACTGGGACAGCCAACCCTTTTACCCACCCTGCTTCAAGGAGGACACTTCAAAAACAGTGTCCTCCTTGCCTTGCAAATTGCACTTGAATTTGCTGAAATTTTGCAGCATGCTTTCATCCAATTGATTTAAGGGGGCTCACCCGGTGAACTCGACTTTTTTTTAAGTATTTGTTAATATTTTTCCCCAAACTTTTTATGAGTGAAAAGGATTAAAAATGTGAGCCTTTCCACCTGGTACCAAATTCCTGTCTCCATATTTAGGCCTGTGAGGCACGCGAAGGGCCAAAAAGTGCAGCGGTTAGATAAATTCTTATAACTTTGCCATTTTTTGAGCTACTGGGGCCAAATTTTTCATGGTTGTACAGATCAAATTGTGTCTGGCGCCACGATCCGTTTCAAAAACAGTAACATTCACCTGTTGTAAGGCCATTGTAGGATCCAATTCGATCCATATTCGATCCCATATTCGAAACCATATTCGATCCTACAATGGCCTTACAACAGGTGAATGTTACTGTGGTTGTACAGATGCGTTGGGACTCAAAATTTACCAGTCAGATTTTTGGTACATATTTCTGGGGCCGATATACAGGCTTTTAAGTTTGCGCGATAGAAAACGGTCAGCGTCAAAAGTGATTGATGCTCAATATCTCGTTAGTTAATGGACATAGATAAAATCTGAACGGTAAAACAAAAGTTAATAAATCAAAGATACACCATGCAAAATTTGACCTCTATAGCTCAAAAAATGGCCTAGTTATACGTTTGAAAGACAAAAAATGCATGCGTAATTCAATTTGCGGCAAACGTGAAAAACGTAGAGAATTAAAATTGTATGTGCCGCCAAGTTTATGCCGCCAAATATTGACGGCCAAGTTTCAAAGGGAACCATAAGAGCTAGAGGACTAATTTTTGTCTTAAAATCTTCAGCACAGTTGGAACTTTAAGGTCAAGACGAAACCTAAAAATGGAATTTTTTTTGAAAAATCACTTTTTTCACCAGGTGAGCCCCTTAAAACAAAGTCCGCCAGCTCTGAGTGCAACTCCAAGACCCATTACTAAAAAATGAACAGGCTAGTTCACCATGGCATTTCATTTTCTGATTGTGAATGCACATCTTGAACCCCTTATTTCTTGCTTGCTCACTTCAGAACCATCTCACCGATCATCATGATCAAACAAATGCCTCTGGGTGTGCTGAAGGAATGGTCCAGAAGCAAAATAGAGCAAAAATGGTTATCACAAACAAAAACCAGATCCAAATGAGTCTCCAGAGACCGCACTACTGCTCTGTCTTTGGAAGAGAACAAAGAAGCTAACATTGGAAATGGCAACTGGGATTTTCTCAAAAACTGGATTTTTATCCAGGTGGGAATTTTTGGGAAAAGAAAACAAACATTTCCCCAGGCCACTGAATTTCCACTGGGTTGAATTTGAGTCAATAAAAATTCTTCAGACTGAAGAATGGATCCATCTTTAAACGAGTGAGGATGAGCATTTTTTCAGCATTTGCTGGTGAAAGTTGCAATTTCAATGGACCAAATCATTTCAAACTAACATCAAGATGCGGTAGTCTTAAATGCAATGTGTCAAAAAACCATGCAAATCAAAAATATCCGCTTTGCCTAAATTTTTCGATTGTTTCGCCCCTGCACCCCATTTCACCAGTCGGCCATGTCAGATGACATGTTTGCACTTTGCATTGCCGATTTCAAAGATCATCGCACAATGCCCTTTCCGGTGGAAAAACCACACCATTCAGTCATCTCAAAAAAATTTGTTTCCCGCAAGATCGGTAAACGCATAAAGGAGGCGTCTCAATGGAGGGTTTTCCGAGTTGTGTTGTGATTGGTTGCTCATTTGTGACGTAATTGGAGGAAAAGGCACAGAAACCAACCAACACAGTTTTCTGCGGTTGCTGTAAGGTTTTCGAAAAAATCATTTTCGATTGTGTTAAAAACGCACTTTTGCTGCATGCACTTGGTTATTTTGTTTGAAAACATAAAACATTTCAGGAATAAGGGCCACTTGGAGGACAGAGGCACGAAGACGTGATGGGGACGACAGGTGACTCTGATTACAACAGGCTGGAACGATATGCGAACCCATTTCAGGTGCAGAGCAATGCACGCACACAGATGAAAATTCCAATCTCACCATAAATGTTAAGGAAACAAGAGATTTCTATTAGGTACATTCTTCGATAGCTCAGTTGGTTAAAGCGTCTGCATTTTTTATCATGGATTGGAAGGTCGTGGGTTCAATCCCGGAATCGCCAATTTTTTTCAAAATGGAGCTGAAGCGAAATTGAAGTGAAATCTTTTGGCTGGATCATGCACAAGATGCGTGGTTTTCCAAGTCCACTTTGAAAATCTGTGAGTAGGTTCTGCGACTAGATTGTAACACGACATGAAAAAAATCCTTCGAGCTGGTTCCAAACGCGATGATCGACGAAAATGGAAAAGAGAAAAACAAGCGATGCCCTTTTTGGTAATCGATAAAATAAATGCCTACTGGAGCCCCGATCTCATCACAGCAACACCGGAACATGATGAGATCCACGCTTTGACAAGGAGAATTCACAACATAGGCCTCGCCTCGACGGGTCACTGGCTCCCCCACATGACCACTTTTGGGCACAAATTCGCCACCAAGAAAATTCCGCCCAGCGTGGAAAATCGGTCCATTTTGCGTCGTCATCAGGGTTGAGCATAGGGGGGGGGGAGGGGGGGGGTTACCCCCCCCCACCCTTTCCGAACGGGGGTACCGTCGGAAAAGGTGGGAAAAGAGTCCTGGTGTGTGTGCAGGGCACCACCAGGACTTCAATAGGAGCAACATTGTTTCTTTGTACTTTCTGTTTTGATTCCCCTGCCGGAAAAAAGGCTAGGGGGTACCTCTGCCTTTGGCCGAGGTTACCCCCCCTACCCCCCACCCTAGAATGTTGCTGTCAAAGTCCTTCCTGGTGTTGCCCTGAACACACCAGGAAGGACTTCAATAGCACATTCTGTTTTTTGTACCTACTTCCTTTTTGATTCTCCTGCCGGAAAAAGGCCAGGGGGGGTAACCTCAGCCTTTGGCTCAGGTTACCCCCTATCCTTTTTCCAAGGGTGCCTTTGGCCAAGTCCTCGTGTGTCCTGCACACACCAGGAAGGACTTCAATAGCAACATTCTGTTTCTTTTGTAATTCCTGTTTTGATTCCCCTGCTGGAAAAAGGCTTGGGGGGGTAACCTCGACCTTCGGCCGATGTTACCCCCTAGCCTTTTTCCGAGGGGACCCTTGGCCGAAGTCCTGGTGTGTGCCCTGCACACCCCAGGACTTCAATAGCTACATTCTGTTTCTTTTGTACTTTCTGTTTTGATTTACAGAAAATGGTAAAATGAAAAAAAACTCATCCAGAAAGTCGTGTCTGACAGTTATTTCCTTGCTCCATCTATTGCGACTGCAAACCCTCCAGGATAAGGAAAAAAGGACCTGAAATGTCGTGAAAAATGGCATCTGAGGACCCCTAATTTTTCAAAAAAGCTTCAGCTTTTGGGGGACGATGTCCCCCAAACCCCCTGCCTGGGGCGCTGACCCCTGGACCCCCGCTGGGGGCCCCCCCGGACCCCGCTGGGGGGCCGCCCCCCAGACCCCCTGCATTTCGGTGCCCTACCCCCCCCCCCCCGTCGTAGACCTCTTTACCCCCCTCTAAGGTACCCTACCTTGCCCATCCCTGGTCGTCATTGCCAGTGAAAGAACTGTTGGTGGGAAATCCAGTTCTGTGAAAAAACGAAGGAAACAGAAAATATTATGGCAGTGCGCAGTTGCTCACTCCAAAACCAATGTGAGACAAAATTGAAAGCCGATCACAGCAGTTGTCATATTGGTGCTCCGATGGGTGCATCTCTACCTGGGCGCAAAAACTGACTTGGAATTTCCAGCGACAATTTTGCTGTCATATTGGCTGAAACGCAAGCCGAAAGCCAAACAACATCAACAACAGAAAAAGACAGGACACCGCCCTGTGGCAAGGCAGCTGCGGTGGCAACACACCGGAAAAGCAAAATTAGGTACCCCTGCAATTGGCGGAAGTCTCCAGCATCCACCAATGACGTCACATTTTTGGCATCTCAAAGCCAGATTGCTGTTTTCCCATTGAGACGACCTCCTTTTATACGCGTTCACCGATCTTGGATTCCCGATGTTGCAACTTTTTTCCAACATTCACAAGTTTCAAACTAGTTTTGAGGCAAAAAATTCCCGCAAATAGATTCCTGCAAAATATCCCCTCTTTGATGTTCGGCAGACAAGTTTTTTCCTTTTTGGCTCATAGAAAAAGCTAAGTGGAGTGACCTCGACAGATGGGAGGGCTTCCCTGCGGTCAGAGTCATCCCCAGAAGTGATCACGCTCAAGCTGGTCTGGAACCAAACCATGACGTGGTGATGGATGGGGCAGGACCTAGGTTAAATAGCATGTAGTTAGCAAAGTATGGTGCATTTTACTTTTTGTACCTCGCTCCATCAAACTTCTGCCATGCAAGGACATGTAGGACAGTGGAGTGGGGCCTAGAGCAGAGCAGCGGGTTTAGTTCTGCAGCGGTAAGTTAGTTGCAGTGGGGCTGGAGCATTTTTCTCCTTCCCAGTCTTGACGTATGAAACATTTGCTCCTGCGCCAACCTGGGAGACCCTAAATGGGCTCGATCCAAATGAGAGTCTAGAAATACTGGTTAAGTGCAAAAAGATGGGGATTAAAAAATTGTAAACCGTTTGGTTGTGTGGTTTCTTTTTTTTTTTTTTTTTTTGTAACACCCGTACATAAACTTCCACAACTGAATAAAATAATTCGAAAATGACACCACCCTGAACATTCCAACAAACTAACATTCATGACAAGATACCTAACAATAAAAATCAAATAACTCGTAACGGATTCAAATTACAAATAAAGTAATGAAACTCACAGGGTCATTCTCATCCATATGGTAAGTCATTTTATTTACATTTTCACCAATCCTGTTGAATAATCTCAAGACACCGGCACCACTCAATGCAGCAGTGCTGCTGGCACGTGGCAACTCAACATCTGAAAAAGATAGCAATAGCAAAACTTGTGACAGCCTGCATTCAACCTTTCACCAGCATCGTTAATTTAAAAAAAACCACACAGCAACACTTTTTTACTAAAGTCAACGACAATTTTCCAGAAGATTTTACTTCTTGTACAATAAAAAAGTATAAAATATAAAAGTGCGAGTCATGCTCAGCAGATGGTCATCCACCCCTGGTGACCACCCTGCCCCACCAAAACTTGTGCTGACATTTCCCTACAGTGAAATCTGCTAATTTATCATCAAAAATAATTTCCACCTGCAAGTTGATATGGACAGCACTATTAAGCATTGAAATTGTTTTCAAGCTAAAAAAAGTTGGTTTTCAGACAGTGCTCCAAACAATAAAAATCGAAAAGCAATTCTTGTCTAGCACTGCAAGAAAACCAGACACAATCCACGAACCATCTTTGCAGACCAAGAAGTGAGAAGGGAACACAATTTGAACTGAAAAACAATCAAAACGTCCCAACCATTTCCATGCATCAGACAAACGGTTCGTACTTTTAACACACCTCGTACTGACCCATCCCTGGTCAAGACGAGAAAATTATTCCCCAAATTTTGCAGGCTGATTATTGTGATCCAAGATCATGGCATTTTGAACTACGATCAATCTTGAAGCCAACCTCGAGAAACAACACAGGTGTTGTAAAATTATGGACTGTGATTGACAGATAGAAATGACCTGAGTTCACCAAACAAAACTTGAGTGGTCATTGGAGGAAGAAACAAAAAATGACCCAAGTTTACACTCATATAAAACTCTTGACAAATTTTGACTTCGGAACCTACCTGTGGGTATCTGAGTTGCCAGGCAGGCAGGAACAGGTTGACTTACCAGTTTCAAGGAACTCTCTAAAGTGTGGGTCTATTCTAAGTACAGGGTGGGCAGCAATTCGGTTGAGAAACCGTTCCAATGATGCCTTCCTCTTCTCAATGAAATCAGCTGCATTCTGTTCTGATTGGTTATTCGTTATCTTCACCTTTGTCATGCCTGGTTTCAGAGAAAACAATGGAAATAATGAACATTGGCCAGCATGAATGAGTTTGGAGCTGTCGGAAGGCATGATTACAGATGGTACCTAGTGGGTGTATTCACTTCCGTTGTGACATAAGTTGTAATACACCAACAACCAACTGTAATTGGCCAGCATGGATCACAGGTGAATGCTGGTTGAACTTACAACAAATTTGAATAGATCTTTGGAAAAAGGACACAATTCCATTTCATGTGGTTGTGAAATAAATGGGAAAACTTTGCATTTTTCACAGGGGTGGGGTTGCAGGGCAAAGTTTGCAAGTTTGGTCTTTAAGACCTGATTTTGTATGTAGGCAGGAGTTCCTCTGGAAATAATCATTCACAGCAGAAAGACAGCTTCTTGCTGGCCCGTCTGTAAAGATTCTGGAATTGTGCCCTTTTTCAAAATTATACAGATAAGATTTTTTCCGACATCCCTGAAACAGGCATTTCTTGCTGTAAGGCTTGTGAGGTTTGGAAGGACATGGAATTGAAAAATGTTTCCTGTGAGATACAATGTGTTCGAGCGCCTCCATGACACGATATAGGCCTACCTACCCTTAAACCCTGATGCATAGGTACCAAATCATTTTATCACTCCTAGATGGAAAGAGGTAGCCGAAACACAGCACCACAAAACATCCTGCACAGTGCTCAAAAACAGTTTTGATTGGGAATAATGGGAGCAGAATCAGCAGACAATCAGTAGTTGATCCACAATAAAATGAACAAAGATACAGTCATTTTCTTTGAAATTGCCATGCTGGGCCACAGGTGGGCAGTAACTTTGCAATTAGTGCATGAATCTAGATGATCCCATCTCCAACAACGTTTTGTGGCACATGGCACGGTCTAGTGATATTGACCACATTCTCCAGGCATTTTGCAAGTTTTGTGCACCTGGTACACAAAACAAGCCATGGGACGGCCCAACAGTTCCAAATGAAAGAGCTGAGCAGTCATATACCCACGTCAAGAGACAACACACAATACCAAGTCCAGCAAACCATGTAGGATTTTCTCTCTTGGAATTCCTATCGCCTATCGGGAATAAACAGATAGGCCTAAATTAAAAAATGAATGCCCCTAGGCGACGTGCTGTTTTTAACAAGAAGGGCAATTGAACAGCACCCCTTTTACAGCATTCGCATTTTCCTGCCTCTTTGTATTGCTGAATGGTGCCGTTTTTGCAACAAAAATGGGCACAAAATAATTGCAACCATGATGACGGCCACAACTCAAACTGCCAAAAATGCAAATGTGTCCTTTTCCATAAACTGATTCAAGTAATCTTTTGTGGGCCATGCTAAAGAAATAAACAGGTAAATAAAATAAAATAGGAAACTGCAAGTTGAGCATTTTGATGCCTACTTTGCAAAATTGAGAAGATAGGTAGGGCACATGTATGGTGCACACCACAAGACAAAAGAATCAAATCTAAAGATAAGGCTGTTGACATGTGTTGTCACTAACCAACAACACTCTTTTCAGGAGCAGGTGGAATGATTCGTCCCTTTCGCAAATATTTGTCAGCAAGCTTCTCGTGGAGTCCAAGAAAATCACTGAAACGGCGTATCACAGAAAACTTTTGTCGTTTGAATGCGTGGAGATTCGTACGAGTTATGATCCTGTACGCAATGTAGGCACCCATACCATCACCCATCTTCTGTGGATCTGTAACAGTGATGTCAAGCACCTCGTCCCTTGCCTCATCAGCCTAAACAGGATGAAAAAGAACACCTCTCTTTCTTTGCATGGTGTGGGAAACCAAAGCATCAAAATGCCAGTGCTAGCAAATGATGCAAAGTTTTTCACTCGACAGACTGACATATGCTCGCAGACTGAGCAGGTCTGGTTTTTTCAAAAAGCCTGAATACACGATATTGAAGGCCAAGTCAATAGCCGAACAAAATGCATATTTCGATTTGCACCTTGTGAAAATGGGTGAACTTGTCTGCTCAACATGGTGTCCTTTAACAGCGTACTCAAATGCACATTTTGAAGGTGAAATATGCAAAGCACCGGAGTGAGTGGTGTTTGCTCTTCATAAACGGTAACAATGCAGAGGTGACTGCAAAATGGGTGAGTCAGGGAGGGATAGGCCAGGGGCCCAATGCTGTGGCTTGTTGCTGGTTTTGTCTCATTGATTTTTTTTGTGTCTCACAGCAAAAACCTTCCAAGTAGGTAGTAGGCCTAGCTGAAACATTGAGACCAAAATGAAATTCAAACTGTGGGCTGAAAAATGCTGATCCAGCAAAAGACTTCAGTTGAGTTTTGAGACAAGAATAAAAATGAAAATAATTCATCACCTCGCAATCAAATCCCATGAAATGTCACCATCGCCATTAATCGAGTAGCATTCTTGGCAGACAGAATATGATCATGGCCAGTGGTTCGACAAGGGTCAAATTTGCTTTGCCCAGGGAATAAAACATGCATTCCATGCAATGTGCAATGAGATTTCAGGTGGACCTCAGGAGAAGAATCTCAAGCGAGATTTCAGGTGCTATGAGATTTCAGGAGTGTTTTCGGCAGTGTGCTGAGTGCTATAATCCTGCACTGTGAAGAGCTCAACATGATAAAATGCTGCAACTTTTATTTTTAATAATGGCTCTTGGGTTGAGTCAACATTTACCTTGACGTAAAGACTGCATCTCAAGTTGGTGATCAAGTTTCCACAAAAATAGCAAAAGAGTGGTGCTAATTCAAGATTAAATCCAACACATTCCAACAAAGTGCCTGAGAATCTTACCTCACTAGGAGTCGTCGCAACATGTCGTGATTCTGAGTCATTTGATCGTGTATCAGATTCCTGGGTGAAAGACAAAAATGTCGCACCCAAATAAATTGTCCATAACAGCAAAATTGTGCACGAAATAAAATAAGAACACAGGTAACCATTATGCAAATTCTTGTATAAGCTATATTACCTAGGACAATTATTCTTGTCTAGGTAGGTAGGTACCTATGCAGATCATGGGAACATGACACCACCCCACCTCCAGACAAAAAGAAAAAGTTCCAATTGTTGTTATTTATTGCTTGGTTTATTCAATACATGATGCTCAACAATCTTTTCAAAAGCAACAGAGGGCAATATCTGCACTTGGTCCAAGACAGTGCTTAAAATCTTTTGATGCGAGATGCTAGGCATGCAAGCATGTAACTTTAACCCCTCACGCCCGAAATTACGAATTCGGGTTTTACAATGGTATTTCGCAATTTTCGGCAACGCGGAGTGTCGCTCCTACCGGAATTAATAATTTTTGCAAGGATTTTCGAAAAATGGAAAAAGCAGAAATGCATGAATTTTTCCCGCTCAACCAAGCCAGATTTCTGCTCCCTGCCATTAAACTCATCCATATTTCCATGTTTTCAACCAATAAAAACACACGCACAAAAAAACTGGCCAAAACACCCACAAACTTCTGAAAACCGCACCAAAATTGAGCAAAAACTGGAAATTTCAACACGACGCCAATTCGAAACGAATGCAGCAAATCACGTGAAATAAGCATCTGCTAAATCGCACGTCTTTCGACTTCCCGAAAATTCAAATTTCGGCGGGTGGCAGATGTTGCGCGATCGCGAAAAAGGCGCCTTCAACAGGAACTTTTGACAAAAAAGCGGTAAATTTGAAAATTGCGCCAATTTAAAACGGTTGGACTGATTTTGGTGGAATAAACGTCTGCTAGATCGCTGTTTATTCCTCTTTCCGACTATGAAAATTTCACACGACGCGATTCGCCGGATTTGCAGCAGAAAACCCATTTAATTAGATGGGAATTGAGCGCGTATGGCAGTCGGCAAATCGCAACAGCTTTATACGTGCGTACACCGTACGGCAACCGGAGCCGTCCGTAGCACTTTGTGGCACGTACGGCGTACGGCTATCGGGCTTGACCGGTTAACCAATAGGTGATGATAAATACCTAATTGTCAGAACCCCATTTGCCGATGTTGTGATTACAAGTTAAAGTTGGTTCCTACCAAGTTTAAAAAAAATCCTCAGATGGAACTGATTGCGATTCTCATGAAGAAGAGAAAAACTGACCTGGGAAAGTTGTAACCTTGGTGCAAAACTGGATTTACCAAAGACACTCTTGCTGCTGTCGTCCTCAAGCGAATTTAGATCCTAAAAACAAAGCAAAAAGTACCTTATAGGCCTATACCAACTGGACAAGGAAGAAATTCATGCATTCTTTCAATAGGTTCTTCAATACTTTGTTTTGTTTTTTCCATTGAATCAGGCAGGCAGGTTCCTGTTTGCTCATAACCTGTTCTCTTCCCATTGTTAGGTAATGCATGTTTTAAGCCAGATTTTATAGCAGTTCCGAACATTCCAGCGTTCGAAATGCTATTAAAATTTCGATCTGCCTTGTTATCACCAATTCGCACAATCACCGCGTGCAAGGCGAATTTTAGGCCGAGATCAGCAAATGAGTTCGACAGCAAAATTGGCTTCGCTCTCACCTTCCTTTTCGCAGCATTTCAACTCGCTGCTCATTTTACAGTTGACGCTCGACCTGCACCGACAGGGTCATTTGCGAACCTAGCCTCACTCGGCCACCGCGGTCGAAAAGTGGCAAATCGTGTCAATTTTGTGATTGTTAATTTGTTGTGTTGCGTTTCCCGGTTTTGGGTTGTGGGTCGTGTTGGCCCCAACCTTTTTAACATGCGATGTAGCCGGTCTGCATCGTAACCTTTTGTTTTCACTTTTATCCTTTTGCGAGCCTTCGCAGTTTTTAGTGTGTTGTGTTTTGTGAAGTTTACTTTTCACTCTTTCTTCCTTTTCCCCCACAACAGCACTTAGGCCAACTTACTTTCGCCAACCGGCAATTTATAACTTACCAGTCCTGGAAATATTTGTCCCAGTCTGAAGGACTATTCATAGAAGAAACCCCCGCAAGCCTCAACCTTCTTCGGGGGTGAATTTCAAAGAAACCTTTGTCTTTTTGAGTTCCTTGAGTTCTTTTCTTCTGCTTAGGCCAGAAGTTCCATTCACAATACTGACTGACACACGCAAAAATAACTCTGGGGAAAGTTTACCCCGTGCAACCGGTAAGTCGACCATACACTTTGGCCTTATCGAAGTATACAGACAGATCACTTCACTGCTGCCCAAAATTAAGGGTTTTAGTTAAGTGCATTTCATGTCCATTCTTGCTTGGTGAATCTATTTCGCACGCAACTTTCGTTCACCTCTTTATCGCGTGCCATCTCTCACCTTAAAGACTGAGATTGGAACAAATACCCAGCAACTTTGGAGTTCGGTCGTCTTAAAAAGTCGGCGACGAAATTCGTAGTGTGTTTTTATCCTTTTCGGCCGTTCGGCAAGTGTTTTTAACCTTTTGTGTTTATTTTTGGTTTTTATCCCTTTGGCTTCGTGCCTTTGTTTTAACTGTCAATTCACTTATTCGTTGCAAAGGTTTTCTGGCTGGCCTGAGCAGTGCTCGGTATGTTTCAAACCATGTTGAAAATAAACGCTGTGAAAAATCCTGCAGTTGTCTGTTACTTCCATTGAGAACTGTTCATACCAATCTCCAACCGTCCTTCACTATTTTAGATAGCTTTTAGCTCACACATACAGGGTGTGCGCTAAAACGCTACTATTTCAAGGTGGTTTTTGGAGCCCCCTTTTTTTTGGTCTGCACCCACCGGGTTTCCAGATTGGAGTTTATTTGCAAGTGTCGAATCTGCCAGAGCCACAGCTGACAGAGCATTTATGTATGACATTATGCCAAATCGTCTGGGATCAGGGGTGCCGATCATGGGGGTTGGGGGGGTGCATCCCCCAAGAATGGAAAGGGCTATTCCCTGGGGAGATTGTTGCCCTTGCCTCATCCCCCGTTTATGTTCCCTTTGTTGAATACCTACCTAATTATCCCTACGATGCCATCAATTGGCCAATTTCTGTCAATCGGGATTTCACCAATGTTTGTGTTTAGTTCGTGTTTGAAGTTGGAATTTGCAACGAAGAAATGTGCTATTGAATGTTATGCAGCAAGATTGTTTAATAAAATCGTGGATATCAGTCAAGTAAGTCAATTTAATTGGGGTGTGCAGATGGTGCTTGCGACAAAAAGCTATGCCAGTTTTTTCAATAATTGCACATTCTGAGCACCTTTTGAGATTCCATTTTTCAAAAAAAAGTTTCCACACACCCCCTCCCCGAACCCCTCCCCCGGCGTAATGCTTCTTCGGGAACGACATTGCCCTTTTCCTTGCAACATTACCCCAGTGTTGCCCCCATGTCCCGAAAAATTGATGCCCTTTTTAGTTTCATCCCCCCAATCCTAGAGAGCTGTTGGCGCCACTCTGGGATCTTGCAGTCTGGGAAGAAGGAATCCAAATTTTGCTTCCCAAGTCAGGTAGAACCCAGGCCTGCAGA
>JASGXE010014329.1:0-12402 GCA_030068105.1 Sinentomon sp. SZTP_YWyxl | reverse complement strand
CTGAGGATTTGTACTGAACAGCAGTTGATTCCTTCTATGGAAGTTTCCAAGGAAGTGAAACGGATCTTGATCATCCGGTAATTAAAACCCCGCAAGAATTTGATGTTGACTTGTCGGGGTTTCTCCGATGGGTTGTAGTCGTAAATGACTAAGAGAGCTTCAACTGAAGCATTAGCCAAGTTGGCAGTGTTCAAAATTACCTAGTAAGCCTATCGGTGCTCAAAGAAACAATGTTTCACCAGCGTTTAAAAAAAAAACAATTTTTGCAAAATTTGGTGCAGAACACTGCAAAAAGCAAATGTTCCGATCTTGTGATTTTTCTTGCGAATTACAAAAAAATCTTGTGATTCCTTGTGGTTTTTGGGCAAAAAATCTTTCGCAAAATGAAAAAACTGTCTGGCAACACTGGACGAAAAATAAAGAAGCCACAAGCGTCAAACCCAATGGCATTTCGAGTTTTGCGGAACCACATGTTTGGTCAGGTTAGGTTGGATTAAGTTAGGTTTGATTTGGTTAGGTTGGGCAAGATTTGATTGGGGGGGTTTCGTTTGGAGGTTTGGTGGCATTGATTCGCACTGCAGTCTCAGTCTGCAAATTCCGCGATGAAGAAGGACCCCTCTTTTATTGTGTTGTATTGTAAGCAGCCATCGTAAACATTTTTGAGTCTTGAGTCGGGATCAGAGATTTCACGAGATGAACGATTTGATTTGGCCCCTCCACTTTTTTCGTAACAGGCCCAACGTTGAAATCTTGCGTTGCGGTGAAGAAGCAAAGTAGAAAGAGAACGTCGGCAAAGATGACATTCTCCACTCAGTATGAAGTTGGCAAAAATCACAAAGTGGTTCTGTGGTCCTCTGTCCTCAAATTCAGTCGTAGGCATATGTTATCAGAATATTTTTGAGTCATCAGTTTCTTAATACTTTGGCTTGACATGACAAAAGCCAAGCTGGAAGAGGGCAACCGGCTGAATTTGGGCCCAAAAGAGCAAAATCAATTCGTGGAACAATTCTCATTTTTGTGTTGCTGGAGCAGGAGAATAGGAGAAACAACTTGATGGACATGAAAGCGATTGCTTTGTCATTGCACTTAAAATTTGTCAGTTAATTCAAATTGCAATTTTCAGGCAGAGAAAAGCGAAAAGCCGTCGTGGCTCCGTGCTCAGTGGTAGAACAACTGGCCACAGACTTCGTGACTGATTTTGTATTAGGTGTGTCCCAGGTTCGAGATTCCCAGTGCTCCGTATTTTCAGAAATGGCCATGACGTTGGCCATCTCTTGGTGAAGGAACCATCAAACGATCGGCAGCACAGCAGTTGAAAGTGAGAAAAAAGGTGGTAGCCTATACCCACATCACATTCATGGCCGAGTATGGGGCAAAACAATGAACTGAAGAAAAGAAACAATAAGCAGACTGATCAAAATGATAGATGGGTAGTTAAGCGGGATTAGTTGCAGAGATCTGGCATGGAGTTGACGGAAAGAAGAGGTGAGCGAAGCTGGAAACACTGAGAGATAGAAAGCTCCAAGAAGGTTAAGTAGGCACTTATCATCCAGATCCGACGTTAAGCACAGGAAGTCATGCAAGCAAATTAGTCACTAATCTTATCAGGGCTGGCTTTCACAATCAACAGTAATTCTTAGCGGTAACAAGAGTGCCTGCTTCTCACTAGTAACCTAGGGGCTAGGGTTGAGCTCCTCGAGCTCAATGGAACAATGTTTCTCCATCAGATTGGTGAGCGATGAACAGCGCAGGCTGCCAGCCGGCTATTGTCAAAACAAGCAGCCAAATATGACATTCTAATGCAATGATTTTGGTATCTTTTGAAAGCTGAAAGCTTCCTCTTTAAACTCTTCCACACATTCGATTGTGTAGCAGAAAATATCGAGTAACCCACGAAAAATATGTTTCGAGCATCATCCTTTTGTGATGCATGTTCATGTTTTCAGTTTTCACCGTGAAATGTAACTGTGTTCCTTTATTTCATTCATAAAATAAGCCAGAAATGTTGGAATGAAATGATTTTGGTGTTTTTGAATGGTGAAAGTTTCCTCAAAAACTCTTCCTTCCACAGATCGATAGGAAGTTACAGCAGAACAAATTTGTTACAGTAGAAACAATTAAAAGATGCGACAGGAGCCTGAAATTTAAAACATTTTAAATTTCACCAATTCCATCTCTAGCAAAAGATCAATCAGAGTTTTATCTGTGGAATGTGGAAAGCTTCGGGTTGTTAATGGCATCTAGGTTCACGCATTTTTCAGCTTCAACCCACAAAGATTCATCAAAATCCGTTGCTTAATTCAAGAGAAATTACAATTTTTATGGATTCACACCAATTTTATCCAAATTGACAAACTGTTGCCTCCAAGAACACAAGGCTGTCTCGCGAGAAATGTGACGTTACGATTGTGGATGATTCTTATTTCTTTCTCTCAAAACCCTGATTGACGCTGTGGACAAAATCAATGGGACACCCACAAAAACGTAAATTGCCCTCGAACTTCCATCTCAAACACCAAAAACCTTGCACGGAAAAAGCCTCGCATTCTTGCAAGAAAGAAATGAAAATGAAGTTTGATATTTCAGGTTCCCTTTGCATTTTTTTTTTATCAATAATTGCGTAATTTTTTCCATTGTAACATGGTTTCGACTTGTAGAAGAGCTGTAGAGGATGCTTTCAGTTTTTCAAAATTATCAAAATTATTGAATTTGAACATCATTTCATTATTTTATGAAAAGAATGTGACTTGCAAGTATTATGTTTTCGACACAAATGCATGTCAAAATGGACGATACACATAAGCCAATGTTGCTGCAACTTGTGAGCAGAACGTTCTCACATTGAATACGTTTTGGATATTTACATTTGAAAGGTGAGAAGGCCTGTGCCACCCACATTTCCTGGCAAAAATTTTCGAACATAAGACTTTCATAATTAACTTTGTAGCCATACATTCCAAATGAAAAAAAGCAAAACAACACATGCCAGAAGCTCTCGAATATTGAGAAATGTTGAAAGACCAACCTGGTCATCCCAGACATTCTTATTTATGCAGAACTTCCCTCCACTTCCAGTGGCAGTGGAACAGAAGCCTGCTCTTATCTTTCAAATATGCATGCTTAAAGCAAAATTTTCAACCTTGAGGACTTTGCTCTGGCCGTAAAAGTTCTGGCAACACTGGTCGTTGGCATCACACATTTTGAAACGTGTTCTTGTGTCGAAAACAAAATACCTTCCTTATGCTCAGTTGCATGTCACATTCTCTCTCCATAAAAAAGTCAAATGGTATTCAATTGCAATGATTTTGGCATTTTCAGAAAGCTGAATGCCTGCTCTGCAACGGAAGTGACTAATACGCTGTACCTGCTTGTCCTTCTTGTCGTGCTTGTCCTGCTGGTAATGGCCAGGTAAGGTACCTAAAAGGTTAAGGTGAGGTTAGTTTAATAGCCTAATCTAACAATAACCTAACCTACTTAACCATTACCAGCAGGACAAGCAGGTTCAGCGTTTTAGTCACACCCCTCTGCTACTCTAACACAGGATGATGGGAGGTTACAACTGGAAAATAGTGCAATTTTTACAATAATGTGTGACAGGAACCTGTACTTTTGTCACTTTTTTACTTCAGTTTCTTCCATTCAAGGATAATTTCGGGATTTAATTTGAGTATGGCATGTCTTGAAACCTTGCACACACCTGAAATTGCCTATTTTTCAGCTGTTCAACACAAAAAGTATCATCAAAATTCGTACATAGATCAAGAGAAATTTAACTTCGCGTGGGCAGTGCGCAGTGAGCCAACACTCACTTTCTGGTTGCTTTGTATTTTCTCATGACATTTGCACAGTTTCTTTTCTGATAAGTTCTCAATTTATTCCTGTTCCATCTCTGTAGGATGAATATAAACTTATTTTCAAAATCAAACAAGCCTAAGCCATTTAAAGGTCAAGACTACTACAGACTGAGAAAGCACCATGAAGAACTTGGTGTCCGCTTTACAGATCCAGTTTTTCCAGCAAACAATGACTCCATTTGTTTTTCAAGACGGCTTCCAGGTCCAGTTGTCTGGAAACGACCAGAGGTAGGTATGGCAAAGTGGAATTAATTTCATTTAATTTTCTGTGTGCTCGTATGTTCACCTGATATGATTCTCATTCTTCTCACCTCTCTGACATATTGCCTACCAACATACTTTTTTCGTTCTGGTCACATTTTGCTGTTTTGGACAATTTTTTAATTTCTTGCCAGATATAGGTGCCTACTTATCATAGGTGATAGAATTTGTGCCTGCAGTTAGGCACCTATACCAGAACAACTGAAAACTTTTTTTCTTTGTTTGGATTTGTTGGTGTTCCCTTTTGTGACTTATCTATTGCAAGAAATTCTCAGAAAAAGTAATTATTGTCTGGCACACTCTTGGTGCCTTTTGCATTAGGTATTCTTCTCTTTTTTTCTTCTACTTCTCTTGATTTCCTTTGCTTGTTCGATACCATTTTACCATTGCTTGTACGTATACCATTTTGTTTCTCACCTGCACTCTTGTACGGTAGGTTAAGGTAGCCTTTTCCCAGCATTGTTATGGAACGGTGATTGTTCTTATTTTTTGTGAAAACCATCAAAATTTTAGATGATTTTAGCTCAGTTCTAGAATGCACTTCCCGGAACAATATCCTTGAAAGAATAGGTACACTTCCTGAAAGATGGCACCATCCAGGACTTGCCAGCTTATGCACTGAAAATCGATTTCAAAATAATTTTTAAGGCAGCTAGGCCTACGAGAACAGCTGTGCCTATTGATGTTTATCATGACAACAGAAAAGGGTGTTTTTGCCTACATGTTATTTACAGCACTGGCAGTTGTGTAGGTCGGTACCTACCCTCGTAGATGAAGTGCAGAACATGTGACCAAATCATTACAATATCAATTTTGACCATCACTCGCTGCCTTTTATTTATAATCATTCAGATCTGATGCTGTTGATATCAGAAATTTCATAGGTACCCAGACAGCCTATCTACCATGCCAAGAAAATGGAAAATTTTCTTTCGCCAGTGCACTCGTTCTCTTTGTTTTGCAGGAAATCTGCAGCAGCCCTCGGCTGATTGTTAATGGGATAAGCTGCAGAGATGTTATTCAGGGATCATTGGGAAACTGCTGGTTCGTAGCAGCATGTTCAGTGTTGGCTGGTGTTAAAGAATACTGGAACAAGGTAGGACAAGCCTTGTGTTCAAAGCAAGTTCTGGTCTGATTGATATGTGCCTAGGTATCCAAGCCGAGACAGTTGTTGACATGAGGGTCACAATCAAGAGGGTCACAATCAAGAGGATCACAATCAAGAGGATCACAATCAAGAGGGTCACAATCAAGAGGTCACAATCAAGAGGGTCACAATCAAGAGGGTCACAATCAAGAGGATCACAATCAAGAGGGTCATAATCAAGAGGGTCACAATCAAGAGAGTCACAGTCAACAATAATTTGCTCAATTGCATAAGCCACCTAATAAACCCTTGGTGCCTAAGCCACCAATAGAAGCCCAGATGGTTTCTCTACACTACAAAACAGCATCTGTGGCTCGGGGAGTCACATATACAAGCCTCTGAGATGATTTAACCACTGAACTGAAATCTCTTGATGACCAATTTTTTTCAGCTATTTTGATAATTTCTATCTATGGGCATCACTGGCTGGGTAACTTATCTCGACAATGGCATTTTTTGCACTCTTGAACTGAACTCCATAAGTAAATATGTAAACAGTGAGCTGCATCAAGTTTTCTATCTAAATCCCAGATAACATGTGTACACTAGACGGCGGATCAGCAGTGCAGGTAATGTCTGACGCACGCGTGCGTGTAAGACTGAAGGCTGCCATCTAGTGTACTTCAGTGCTTTCAAGATGGCTTCCAGGCGGCATCCACTTGGTTGTTTGATTTACCATTCGAAATTTTGGATTAATTTTGACGATTTTTGTGTTTTTTTTTTTGCAAAACATTTTTTTAAATTTTTTATTTGAGATTCGAGATTCGATTCGAATTTTTTTCGAATCCTTCAAGAATCTCGAATCGAATCTTTTCGAATTGAATCCTTTTATTCGAATCTCAAATCTTGATTCGAATGTCACCACATTTTTCGAATCAAATCTTTTCGAATCGAATCGGGCAAGATTCAAGATTTTTGAATCGAATCAAGATTTGCACAGCCCTAGTTACGAGTACCAAATGGTTTCCCTGATCTTTTTGTTACCATATTTCCGGCTCATGACCATGTCAACGATTCAGGATTTTAAGGTGCATCACTCCGTCATACCTTTCATCATCAATTTACGCCATCATGTTTAGCTTCGACCATGACTTGTGAACATACCTGATGCTGAAATGCAGCCTCATCTTTTCCCCTCTGGGTGGCTGGAATCTTTTACGATTTTTGTTTTTCCCCAAGAAATGATAAAGTTTCTACTGGTGCATCAAGCATAGGTTGTTTCTGGATTACGTGCAGGCCAACAGACCGTGAAAGGTTTTCTGCAATTGGAAAAAATGTGAGGTGCACCCCAGGTTCTTTTTTATGGGAATTGAATTTTCGGGAAGGAACGGAAGAAAGCGGCCTTTGGATTTTTTGCTTACTGTCATTTTTTGTCTGTCTGTGCTAGGTCCTTCCGGATTATGCTCTCCAGGAATGGGATATTGATCAGCCTGGCAAGTACACGGGGCTGTTCCACTTCAACTTCTGGAGATTTGGTGAATGGATAGATGTTGTTATTGATGACCTTTTGCCAACCGTTGATGGTCAGCTCCTCTTTCTCCACTCTAGCTCACGTAATGAATTCTGGAGTGCCTTGCTTGAAAAGGCATATGCCAAGTTGGTGATTTTTGATTTCATTCCACAGGCTCGCATGTTTTCTTACAGCTCTACTGCTTGCTTTATGTGGAAACTCCACATTGAGTTTGTTGATGAATTCAGTCGATTTCCTGCCCAAACTGAAGGTGTGCAGAGCAATAACAAAAACATGGTTGTTAAATGTTTTGGACAGAACTCTTCTTCATTACTTAACAGTTTTGTTTAACGTGACGTAAGTGTGTGAATGGTGTTTGTCGTGACCTTTTATGGTTGTTATTTTTTTTTATTCATCAAAATCTTCGAGACCTTTGCTCAGTAGGTGGGTTCCCTTTGACCTGCAGAGCTGAAGCTTGAAGCATCACTCTGTCTCACGAATGTTTGAAATCTTAAGGGGGGGGGGGGGTGAACCTTCGAGATGTGAAATTTGGCAAAATTTTGCATTTTTCATTTTTTCCACCACATTGTTGTCCGTTTTATGCTCTTTCAGAATTTTCAAACCATTTCACTCTATCTCGAAGGATTTTTTCACAGGCGCATTTTGAATGAACCACCAGATGCCGATTTCATCCAACGCCTCATCGGTAAACTGTTTTTACCTTCTAATGAATATGGGAAGCCAATTTTTAATGGATTTTGCTGAAAATTGGTCCCCAGGGGTAAAAAACTGCCCTGGTCACTTTTATGAGGCCAGATTTATGATATCTTGTATCTCTATTGAATTATAGCCAGTATGTCATTCCAGCGCTACCTTTTTTGACATTTCTGTCGCGCAAGATTCAAAAATGGTAGATGAGAAGGAGCAATCACAAATCTGGCTTCATAACCTTTTTCAGCATACTTTTTTACCCCTTTGTGCAAATTTTTGTCCTAATCCAAGAATCCCTCTCGAATTTATATACAGGGTGGTCCTGAATTCCTGGGAACAACCGATAGGACGTGTTCCTCATGTCCGTGGGAATCAAACTTGTTCAGTGACAAAATTCGCTACGACCCCCCATTTCGGAGATACACCCCCTCAAAGTTCCCAAATTGAGCACTTTTTGGGTTCCTGTGGGGGTTGATTTATTTGTTGAAGAGCTCTCATTTTTTGTAAACGTGCTCCGCAAAACAAACCGAAGAGAAAACGTTCAGGGACAAAATTCGCTATCACCCCCCATTTCGGAGATATGACCACCCAAAAATCTTTAGGGGAGTCCCCTTTTGGGTGCCTGTGTTGGGAGTTGATTGATGCGTCGCTCAGTGCTGATTTTTGGAGAGCATGTTTCCCAAGATAAAGTGAAGAAACAACATTCAGTGAAAAAATCGCCTATGACCCCTGGTTTTGGAGATATGGCCCCCAAAATGTTGCAAAAATTCGCAATTTGGAAATTGAATTTGGGAATTTTGGAGAGCCATATCTCGCGAAAATGGGGGTTCGGTAGGAATTTTTCACGGAATGTTTTTATTCACTTTTTCTTGGGAAACATGCTCTCCAAAAATCAGCACTGAGCGACGCATCAATCAACTCCCAACACAGGCACCCAAAAGGGGACTCCCCTAAAGATTTTTGGGTGGTCATATCTCCGAAATGGGGGTGATAGCGCATTTTGTCCCTGAATGTTTTCTCTTCAGTTTGTTTTGGGGAGCACGTTTACAAAAAATGAGAGCTCTTCAACAAATAAATCAACCCCCACAGGAACCCAAAAAGTGCTCAATTTGGGAACTTTGAGGCAGCATGGATTCCGTGCCGGTTTCTCTTGTGAGACACAACTTGTTAACTTCACCCAGCGTGTTTCAAATGAGATCGACTCTTCCGGCCAGTTAGACGCAATCTTTCTTGATTTTGAAAAAGCTTGTTTGGAACCAGGGGAGATATCAGTATCGAAATGTTCAAACACAATGTTGAACGATGGTTGTCTGACATCACCATAAACATGTCTTAAAGATTTGTTTCCTTTATTCCTCTGACATATGCCAGCAATGGCTGTTGCATTTAATGTTTGTGACATATTGTGCTTTTGTTTTTTTTTTTTTGTTATCTGACTGCTGATTTGCGCCGGGATTAAAACCCCTGCAAATTAAATGTAAATTAATTGAATTATATCTCCGAAATGGGGGGTCGTAGCGATTTTTGTCACTGAACAAGTTTGATTCCTACGGACATGAGGAACACGTCCTATCGGTTGTTCCCAGGAATTCAGGACCACCCTGTATGTAGGTGGACAACAGATAACAAATAACAGATAAGACAGATTGAGAGCAGGGATGGGTAGGTATAATACGTCACGTATTATACGGTAAAATTTACGGCATTATGCGTAGTATTATACGTACGTATAAAACCCACGTATTATACGTTTTGCCGGATGTCAGCACATGGCACATGTTTTTGGGGTGCAACGTGGCAGGTAAATTGACTGGGCATACTGCCAGAGTCGTAAGATTTCTATTTATTTAGATAATTAAAGAAGTTTAAACGAAAACGTATAGGGTCAAGATGCAATACTTGTGCAGCAATCGACATTTATGCCAGTTATTTTAAGTCGATTCGTTCATGTTGTGTGAAATAATGGGACTGGGAATTTTCTTTTCGTTTACTGGATGTTTTCACATTTTTTTCTCTAATGGGTTTCATTTTTTTCGTGACTTAAAAGCAAATAAAGGAGGACAGCCAACGCATGATGATGCCACTATGGGGTTAAGCCAGTGCCTCCTACAACACAAGGCCTTTGCACGAGAAGTAAAACTGGCGTGACGTCATAAATAGTGGATGGTGGAAAACATGAAAAGACAATGCGGGTGAGCGGCGTCCGAGGTGTGCTGCCCACGGAAACTTGACATTTCTCTCGAACCGATTAACCGATTTTGATGAAACTTGTTGTGCTGGAAAGCTGAAAATTAGACTATTTCAATTGTGTATAACAACCCCTAACTTTTCATGCTGAAACTCCAATAGAATTTGAGGGATAAACGTGTTCAAGTTAAGAAGTGATCAAATTCCGGCTTCCTGCAACATATTTTCAATGATCGTGCGATTTTTTCCGTTGCAACATGGTTTCCACCTGCGAGAAAGTTGTAGATGAAGCTTTCAGCTTTCCAAAAACACCAAAATCATTGAATTTGAACACCATTTGACAATATTTTTTATGACCAGAGAAAACACATGCAGCATTGTTTTGTTTTTGAGCGGGGAAGATGCGGCGCCTCCCTGGAAATCACAGGGAGTCGCGGCCTCTTCCCCGCTCAAAAACAAAATGATGCTGCCGTGTCGCTTTTTATCTGGTCATAAAATAGTGAAATGGTGCTCAAATTCAATGATTTTGGTGTTTTTGGAAAGCTGAAAGCTTCCTCTACAACTTTCTCGCAGGTGGAAACCATGTTGCAACGGAAAAAATCGCACGATCATTGAAAATATGTGGCAGGGAGCCGGAATTTGATCACTTCTTAACTTGAACACGTTTATCCCTCAAATTCTATTGGAGCTTCAGCATGAAAAGTTAGGGGTTGTTATACACCATTGAAATAGTCTAATTTTCAGCTTTCCAGCGCAACAAGTCTCATCAAAATCGGTTAATCGGTTCAAGAGAAATCTCAAGTTTCCGTGGGCAGCACATCCCGGACGCACCATACTTGCATTGTCTTTTCCTCTTTTCCACCATCCACTCATTATGACGTCACAAACTCGTGCAACGGCCTTGTGTTGTAGGAGGCACTGGTTAAGCCCAACTGATCGGCAATGCTGGGAATTGCTTTGTCTGCACTTTGAATTAGTTTTCAAATGGCTCACATTGGGCCTAATATCGGTACAAAATGAATGCAGCCAGTGGGAAGATGGGATGTGTCATGGTTCACTCATCCATGCCACAAGTTAAAACACTTCAATTTATTTTCTTTACTAAACGATTTGCACCTTCAGTTTACAAACAGATACAAGGTACAATGCTTGAAGTTTCCAAGTTCAAGGTACCCACAGCAATGCTGAGCACGAGTGGATTAGATTTGTTTGGTGAGAAATGGTGCTGTTTATGCCAAATGAGATGCAGCAATGTTTTAGTAAATCCAAGACACCATGTGCAAAATTTAAACTCATTCAAAAATGGAAAAAAGAACGTGACCTTCATTTCTCTATGTCCTGCAATTCTCCAAACTACTCTTCCTCTGAGGTTAATCGTATTTCACAAATGTTTTTGGAGACGCAATTTTCCCTTTCCAGTTTTCCCAACATTATTTTTATCTTAAAAAGATGCCATTTACCTACTTCTGTTATCCTTTTATCAAAAGCATGTTCCTTTAGGCAGGTGGATACTGCTGCTCAAAGGTAAAAAAATTCGTAAAATTTAAAGAGGATGTTGAATATGCCAAAAACTGTACTGAACTCCCAATGCAAACAATGAAAAGCACATTATGCCTTGACTCCTCTGTCTGGATTAAATGTTGGCGAAAACTAGTTCTCAAAATTTTTGGGCTCCCAACAAGTAGGTACCAACAACAATAATTGATGCCTAATCAATTAAAACATATTCAAGATTATTTATTCAAAAGGAAATATAATTTTTTTTATTCAGACCCAACTAATTTTGTGCAGGAATTTGTTTGTTGGTCAGTGCTCACTGCTCTTTTCTGATCTTGTGGAAATTTGCAGACAAAGCAATGACCACAAAATGACACCATTCCAATGGCAAAAAGGAGTTGTGAATGCTCATCGCAGATCTTCAGCATGGAAAAGGCAGCAGCAATAGTCAGACCTGCCTAATGTCAACATTTGGTAGGGACTCGTATCTATCTAGCTGCCTGTTTGTGTTCTTTTTGCAATTGATAAAAAGACTTATCCTGTTGCTGATCTTTTCTCTTTTAATTTAGGCCTGCTTGCTCACTTGCATTGCGATGTGCTCAAAATAACGAGAAAAACTACGTGCCACATGTCTTTTTTTTTGGTTTTATACGCGTATTATACGTGAGTATAATACGTCACGTATAATACGTGTCCAATTTCCAATTTACCCTGATTGAGATAACAAATAACAGATAAGACAACAGATAAGAAACCAAGCAAAAAAGAAGCAGCACATGTAGCATCACAGCATGAAAGTCAAATGTCCAGGCATTGACTCTGATTTCTAAAAAGGTGTGAATTTAACTTCTGCCACACATTTGGAATGGTTTATTGCCCAAATGCTATTTTTTCAGTGAAACCGACAATGGTGATTTTAAATTGCATTTTTCTCCGCTTTGCATTTTTTGATGTTTTTTGACTTTCGAATGAATATAGGGAAGCCATTATTCAATGGATTTTGCTGAAAATTGATCCCCAGAGGTAAAAAAAAGTGTCCTGGTCACTTTTATGAAGCCATATTTGTGATATTTTGAACCAGTTTTGGATTATAGCCACGAGGGTCATTCCAGCGCTTCCGCTTTTCAAAATTCTTATCGCGCTAGGTTAGATATAAAATGGAGAAGGGTAGGAGTAATCACAAATCTGGCTTCATAACTTTTTTCAGCATACTTTTTTCCCCTTTGTGCAAATTTTCAACAAATTCCATGAATGGTTGTAGCGTGTATATTCTTTAGCGTCATCGCCACATAAAT
>JASGXE010014328.1:0-12084 GCA_030068105.1 Sinentomon sp. SZTP_YWyxl | reverse complement strand
GGTGGGGTGATTAAACAATGGAAATGTAACTTACTCTCGCCATGACCATCATAAATTTATACGTTGCCTTTTTTGACTTGTTTTAATTCCCCTTTTCTTTCCCTTACTTTACCATGGTAAAGTAAGGGAAAGAAAAGCGGATTTAAAAGCAGCTATGGGAACTGGTCATAACGTTTTTATACAGACGGGTATCTTCAGGGCCGGCCCGTAGTTTTCTGGCGCCCCGGGCAGTTTTGATTTTTGCACCCCCATGGCAATGTCAGATATTGTTCTTTGTGAAGGGGATGCTACTGCCACTTATGGGTCTGGAGCAGAGCCCTAGCGGGGTACTGCGGGTTAGAGACCCCAAATTGGAGGTCTGGGGAATTCCGTTCCCCAGATGTCCGAAATTTTGAAAATTTTGAGTCATTTCGGATGCAAAATTGCAGCTTTTCAAAAAATTCAGCACATTGTTGATCTGAACCGCAGAAGTACCCATTTCTGTTTACCTCTTTTATGCCCCATCCTTCCTCTCGCGAGGAGATGGGATGGTGCAAATGTTGGTTGCAGGGCCGTAGCCAGCCGTGGGCGCAGGGGGCCGTGCCCCCCGAAATGTTTTCGTTTGTACTGGATATGATCGTGTTGGAGTCGTAAAAGAAACACAAATCCAACTCCAATTTCCTTCGATGTAGTTTTGTGTGTTTTTGTCTTTATTTGCCCCGACAAAACACTTCTTTGTTTTCTGTTTCTTTGAAGATTTTCCATACCCAAAGTTTCCAGCTTTCGAAACATCCATAAATATGAAGAGTTACAGTACACCTGCAGGTTGCGCAAGCGCACTGGCCGCTGGCGGAAGGCAACAGTCCAAAGACAATTGCGGCGTTTGCAATTAGAATGGTTAAAAATGCGAGAGTTTGTATTGAATAAGAAGGGAAAAATGTGAATATTTAAAATAACAATTAATCACAAACCACCATGCCACCTTGCTTGTGGGGCTGTTATGAGGTTATCCTATGAGTTTTTTTGGATTCCAAAAAACTGATCTCATAATTCATCCCACAGGGAAGGTGGGATGTGATTGTTGGTTAATTTGTTATTTTAAACATCATAGTTGAATGTGATGTGATGCCGGCAGTACATATCTAACGAAAATCATAAGTAGCCCAGTGGAAATTTGGCCATGGTTGACGAAGGCAACACAGAAAAGCCTGAATCCGGAATTGAAACCTGAAAATGAAACGATGAAGTGAGTATTGCAGAGTCCAGTTTTTGATGCGACAGCACTTGCGTGGTTGTATGGTTGTGTCGTGTTTAAAGAAAAGAAATAAATTGCACATTTGAAAAGGCAACATTCAAAGACTGATTTGATGTTGTCAATCTGTTCTGAGCAAACGGGGATTGTGGAAAAATGCTCAGTTTTTTTTTCTCTTCAAAAATTGAGCATTCTGAGCACCATTTGATGTTCCACTTTTTCAAAATTTCTTCCCCTTCGGGGAGGGGGACACCCCCTCCCCGAACCCCTCCCCCGGCGTTGCGCTTCGCGCAACGCATCGTCCGGCACCAATAATTATTCTTTGGCCCTCCCCGAAATAAATTCCTGGCTACGGCCCTGGTTGGTTGTTTTTATTGTTCCATTGCTTTGATAATTTCTTTTATTGTTATCCTTGTGCTGATGCTGATATGATTTCAATGTTTGAATTTAAATGGCAAGCTAAATTACAAATACAAATACATGTGTACCAAGCCAAATTTGCGGACGTGATTCGCGCTTTTCCGGGTAACACTTCCATATGTGTGCCCACCACCGCATCCACAGCAAAGTTGTTCATTGTCTACCCACTGTTAATCATCAAGCTGTTGACTTTGTTTTCAACGTTCCACTTACTTTCCCCTGTCAACTACAAATCGCGTGCGCGAACTTGGTCTTCTCCACACGCAGACAGGTCTTTGGAACTGTAACCCTTCATCCAATGCAGATCCCAAACATTCTGGACCGCAGGTTACGAATCCGGAATCCCATTCGTCAACGAGACATGTGCAGTATGAAGACGCACGCTGTCGTTCGCTCATACAAAATCACAAAGAATGGAGAGCTGCCACTCGTGAGGTGGATGTTCCCTTGTTTTGTTATTGGTGTGCGCACCTGCGGCCATGATGCAGAATGGAATGCCAGAAATAGAATATGACCACAGACAAAAAGCGGCCCCGTTTCTTTTGGTCATTGGCCGAAAAAATATGCAAGTAGCTGAGCATACGACACAGAGTCAATTCACCACAATCACAAAACAAAATCAATGCATGACGAAGCACAATTTCAGAATATTTTATTTCGGATTTGGCGCCCCTTGACAATTTGGCGCCCTGGGCAAATGCCGTTTTGACCGTACGGTCGGGCCGGCCCTGGGTATCTTTTGCCCTGCCATGTGATCCTCAACCTGGTTGGTGTTGGGGAGGACCGAAAAGGACGAAAAAATTGACCATAGAACTTTTGAGTTATTTGCAAAGTGGTCCAATGGATCGACTTGCCTCTTATAAAATCATGAGGTGGTCCACTGGCTTTTTTTCTTGGGCAGATGCAGAACTGATGCACTCTGAGAGACATGTGAAGCTTGTGTGCCTTTTTCCCAAGTGCTAACTTCTCTTGAAGTTTGTTGACAGAAATAGGCTGCTAGAGCCAAATTAGGAGTTTGGATAAAATCATTTTCAAATCGTTTTTCATTTAGGGTTGCTGCAGGAACACAACGATCTTTCAGAATCTTGTTTTGTCATGTCCAACAAAGAGAACAATTTTGGGCACACAGGAAAAAAATAAAATATGCCAAAGAAAAAAAGGAAGTGGGGCAAAAAGGGTTTCCTTGCAGAGAAGTGTGAAGGGACAAACCAAATGAAACAGTGGAGAGAAGGGTCCAGTGGAAAATTACTTCGGTGTTAATTTCGCCCTGATGTGCCTGAGGTTTTCTTAACTTCCATTGACGGCCCCTGTCAAACAATGCGACCTCATTTGAACATCGAGCTTTTCGCACCGATCTTTCCACCGAAGTCGTTTTTTCCACCAGACCCTTCTCTCTGCCGAAAGTCATTGGGAGTTATGAGCTCATGGCATCTGCCAAATGCGCAAGGAGGTTAACCTAGGAATCCGGGGACCTTCTAATTTATAGATTGAACGTGCGATCAATCAGTCACAAACCTTGAGATTGGTAAAGAAGAGAAGTCTACAAAGGGAATGGCATGTCATAATGATACGAATAAAATGGCGCATGGCACAATGCAGAATTGAGAACAGGATACAATTTTTTAAAAGTTGAAACATCACAAAAGTTAAAAGGAAGAACCATTAAGGATAAAATTTAACTTGTATGCTACTTTCATCTTGACGAGGGCTCACTTAACAATCCATTCCATAATTATGGCTTGTTTGAAACAACATCTAACACCAATCGAAATGTTAACATAAAGAATTTATCGAATCACTCCGCACGAAACAGAAATTACAAAAACACTTGTCTTTCGGAGTAGCTGGCTCTAACGGTTCTACCTTTACAAGTCAGCTATGACAGATGAAAATTGTATTGTTGCAACAGAATTGGGACCAACAAAGTGAACTTTCATCAATATCGATGTTTTGAGTGGAGTTGCTTGAGTCAAAGCTATCTGTGTATTGATGTACTGAACTTGGCAGGAGAGTGCAAAGGTGGCAAATTACGTTTTTTGTCGTTTACCACCTTGTGTCCTTAAGGGTGGTCCTGTGACCAAATTTTTGGTCATCCCTGTTTCACGCAACTATCCAGCAAACAAACATATCGAAAAGCCAAGCAGCATTGGAACTCTCCTTTTTGACTCTGTATACTTTCCCAACATTTCTGAAGTGCAGGAAATATTTCTGGTACTCAGCCTTGTTGATTGCTGCCAAAACCAAACCTCCACCGTTGTTTGTTTGGCCTTGTCAATGTCTGAAAGGCGTTCCCATTTTAGGTTCCCTCACTTCATGCAAAGGAGCAATGAAGTCATTCCTGAATTCATTGCTGATCATTAAGCTGGCAGAATAAAACAGTCAAACCCACTTAGCAGAAGGCTTTGTCAGGTCTAAATCTTGAATGTCAGGTCTAAATCGCATTTGTTTACCATTTCAGGCATTTCCATTCTCAATAACGAAGGTTTTGTACATAATATGTTTTATTCCATTTGACTTTCTGTTGGCTTTTGTGGCCTGACCACATTTTGTCTTGTCAAAATTGCCAGTTTGATTCTTGATTCTTCAAAAAAGGGGGGCCTTTATCGGATTTATCCCGGCCTTCCTTCGAAATTCTTTCTTGTTTGTGTTGTTTGGATATTATTTAAATAAAGGACATACTTACTTACTTACTTACTTACTTTGTGCGCCAGGCATTGTTACAGGAGTGGTTCAGATCTAAATCTGCATAATTCCGTCACTGCTTTACACTTTCCAAGAGGTCACGCAGTGGCGTAGCGACCGGGGAAGGAGGGAGCCTACCCCAGGCCACCAGCTAGCAGAAAGTTGCAAAAACATATGCAGGTGAACATCACAAGAAACTGGTGGGCTGCCACCAGCCAAAAACTGAAGGGTTGGCAATAACATGACAGATGCCGAAGCCCAAAAGAAAAAAAATCATTAGATAACGGAAGCCAAACATGCAATGGACCAAGAATAAAAAAAAATAGTTGGCAAAAGTAGAGGTCAAAGGCAGAAAAGCCACTGTAAAACAAAATGAAAAAGTTGACAGAAGAATGATCAAAGGACAAATCCACTGACTAAAAATGGATGGAAAAACAGAGTCCAAATCCCTGTGTGCCCTGCTTCCTGATGTTCCAGGACGAAAAAGGCTGAAACTGCTTCGAACAGCCAGGGAGTCGAAAAATGGAAAATATCTTCAGGGACCTTATTTAAATCAACCTGCTAGCTTAGTAGCCGCAAAAGTCTTGCTACTGACCTGCTAAGCTTTTTCTTTATTGAAATCAACCTGCTAAATTAGCAGGATCTTAGCAGGACGATGGCAGGAGTTTAACAGCTTCTCATATATAGCAGGAAGTTAGCAGTATCTCCAATCTGACCAATGTAAAAAAGTTACGAAGTTCCTTGGACCACCTCTAAAGTCCTGCTTAGTACTGTCCTTCATGAATCGAAAGAATTTCACGTGGTTCTTTTTATTTTTTCTGCGTATTTGTTATGTTTTTATTTCGTTTTACCGTTGGGGAGCTTTTTTATTTTTCATTGAAATTACATGATTTACTGTGCAACATATTTTTTTATTTTTGGTTTTCATTCCAATGATGTTCGGTATGGGATTCTCTCTGTTCTGTGGTCAAAAACAGTTTCTATTTTTTTTCGGGTGTTGTTCAAAATGAAGAACAAGGGTGCTCCTCGAGTTCCTGAAGGTTCACTTGTGAAGGCATGGCAATCTGCAAAATAATCCCCGTCGGGGAATCGAACCCAGCTCACTCGCAGAGCAGCCAAGCATGCAACGCTTGCGCCACCGAACACAGCTCTGTGATCGGTTATTTCATTGTTGGTTTTCTTCATCGCAGCCTGCAGCAGATTGGCAATTTTGATTCGGCATCCAGCATCTGTCAAGATGGCACCCACCCACTTTTGACAATATTTTTATCATTCACTGCACTTGGACGCTGTGACAGTGCTTGGTAAAAATGCTGTTGCCTCGTTTGCACTCCTTTTCAGGATAAACACATCCCTGTTTGTTCTTTCTTGTATTGTGACCCACATATGAAACGTGTCCTATGTATAATTATGACAATATTAAAAAAAGTTTTGAGAAGAAACTTTATGTCCATGGCTTTTGAAACTGGCTTCGTCGATATTTATCACTGCTGTGCAAAACCTTTTGCAGCAGAGGAACAATAAAATCAGTTGGCATCAAATGATAAAATTAGATAAATTTGTGATGTTAACCATAAAATAGCTAATCTTTTGGTTAAGAAACTCCTTGCTGAAGATTAAAGGCACCTTTAAATTGAGGATTAAAGGCGCCCTGCCAGCAGTCTCTTGCAACCTGCTAAAATCGTCCTGCTAAGTTCTGGGTCACAGAAAGGTAAAACCTGGAAAATTCAGCCAGCATTTCATGTCTGATGCCCACCAAACCCTTGTCATTTCAGGCAGGGATAAGGACATATGAATGTCATGTTGCATGGGGAGAAGCATGCATATGAGTATTTAATTGAGGAGAAAAGATAGTTTGCCTTCAACACTGATGTGGTTAAAACCCAGCCTTGGTTGACATTGCAAGAATTCTTGCTCCGCAAGGTCTGGCATTCTGAAGAACTTGGTCCTGACGAATTGAAGCTTTGAGCAGTGACTCCGACTAGGATTGGGGGGGGGGTGAGACTAAAAAGGGCATTAATTTTCGCGACATGAGGGCAACACTGGACCAATGTGCAAGGAAAAGGGCAATGTTGTTCCCAATGCGCATAGAGCAATGCCGGGGTTGGGTTCGGGGACCCGGAAGGGTAAAAATTTTTTGAAAAATGGAATCTCAAGAGGTCTCAGAATCTCAAGAGGTCTCACTTTATGAAAAAAAAAAAAACTGGCACATTCAATTGTGCGTTTCTTCATTGCAAATTCCAACTTCCAACTGGTACGAACATCACACAAAAATTGGAGAAATTCCGACTGACAAAAGTCGGCCAATTGAGGGCATGGTGGGGACGGATAATTCGGTGTTCAAGAAAGGGTATTTTGATGGGGGATGAGACAAAGGCAAAAATCCCCCCAGAAAATAGCCCTTTCCATTATTGGGGGGATGCGTCCCCCCAACCCCCCATGATCGGCGCCCTTGGCTTTGAGTGGATAGTTTGCAGCTGTGTGATGTGTCTCGACTTTACGTGTTATTAAGGAAGTGGTTTGATGATGCCAAACTCGGATCCTGTCGCAATCTCTAAATGAGTTCATTGATCATCTGTGGAGGTAAACACGAGACGGTGGTTGTTCAGGAAATAAATGACTGTTAACAGATACGACTCCTGATTCATCTCAAAAGGATGTTTTGTCAGCACTTTAATTTTGCTGGAAATTATGGAATCCCAAAGGAACGGCTGCTTTTGATCAGAAAGAGAATGAATAAAACTGGTGCAGGTCATGCCAAGAAGATTGTGAAATGTTAAACAAGTAATAACATGGACATCAGTTGCCTGACATTTCAGTCGTGCGATTTTCAGGCGTTCTGGACAGTTTCATTAATTCGTTGCCAAACTCATTGGAAGAGCACCGCAGTTGAACACAGTTGGCAATCAAATCTTATAGCTAATTTTTGTTAGTCCTTGATTGAAGAGTTTGTATGTTATCTTTTTGCGAGGCGTTGATATGGAGGATGAAAATTTTTGAATTTGCAAAGCGACGTTTGGTTTCACGAATGTGATCCAGAACACCTTCAAGACAGGACAAGAATTATGCCACAAGAGTGCTCTCCTGTCATTTGCTGTTGATCAAGAAGGACATCAACAAAAACTGGTCTACTTGCATCGAAAAACATAACAAAAACACCGGGATCGCCCTGCGTAATGGTTGTGTTTGGCCTTCCCAAGCGAGGGTCATCTTGTACGAAAGTAAATATCTGAAATAAAATAAAATCTTGTCATCTCGAAATTTCTCTCTGCCATCGGAAAACTGTTGGATCACCCATGCGACTGTTGGAAATAATGAGCACTGGTCACCATACACTGTCTTTCGGTCGGCATGAATCTGGGTTGCAGTTTCACCATATTTCGTTCTTGTGAGAATGGAAAACCTTTATTTTCTTTCGAAAATTCCATAATTTTCACCAGAGTTAAAAGCTCACGATTTTTGAAACTCTGCATCTGGAAAAAATCAGGTTGAAGAAAGTGCATCCAGTCAGATGATTTTCTGGATGGGTTTTCCGTTGTATAAAATATGGAGGCCCATGAAATTTGTGCTCCCCCTGCACATTTCATAAGAAATATGCACTCTCCCGTCATTTTTTCATAAAAACAGGCAATAAAAATTTGGAACCCCCTTATAAAATTCGCACCCCCTCAATATTTCATGAAAATATTTACTCAGACCATCAATATTTCATAAAAGTCATACTCCCACCCTTGATATTTCATGAACATTCGCAATCCCACCCTCAGTATTTCATAAAATATGTACTCCCACCCGCAATATTCATAAAAATATGCTCCCACCCTCAATATTTCATAAAAAATCGTACTCCCACCCTCAATATTTCATAAAAATTCGTACTCCCACCCTCAATATTTCATAAAAATTCGTACTCCCACCCTCAATATTTCATAAAATTTGTACTCCCACCCTCAATATTTCATAAAAATTCGTACTCCCACCCAAAATATTTCACAAAAATGTGCACTTCCACCCTCAATATTTCATAAAATACGTACTCCTACCCGAGAAATTAAGAGTTTTCTTTTTTCAAAGGGAATCCGGCTATTCCTATGAAAGTAAGAAGCTGCCACTGGCTACAGAAGACCATGGATGGAAAATGTCAATTAATCTTTTCTTCTTTCCAGGCCTATGACTCGGTCCCTTCTTCTCAAAGGATATTGATGGATGAACTTGCCGATAGTCTGCTGTTGAGTGAATGTGCAAGAAAGTTTGCCATTGCATGTGAAGCAATAAGTTGTCTTTCGCATGATGTGCTTTACAAATTTCTAGATATATTTGGCTTCTTTTGTATTGCCTATGCACTGCCGTACAATTACAATAACGTTTTTGATGGCCTGAAAAAGCCACTCTGGAAGCGGTTGGTCCTGTATGCGTCAACAGTCTCATTTGCTTTTATTCTCTTGGTAATATCGTGGCAACTGACTGACGTTCGCTACAAGAAGAGGGCTGATAAATTTGCATGTGTGCGTAATGATGACTACATTCGAGGTGGACTTGAGTTCTATGAGAAGCTGCTGAAAAGAAATCGGTGTTTGCGTGCCTTACGTGGAAATAATGGAAAAGAACAATTCACTGAATCGGGTGATGTTCGCTCATTGTTTAATTTTGATTCATATTTTTACCTGATCAATATGCCAATTACCAGACGTAGGGATTTGATGAGAGATAGAATGAATAAATTACAAAATGTTTCATCCTAGCAATTGTTTGTGTTTTTTTTTTGGCAATTGATCAAAACAAAATTTAGCAAATCTGAATTCCTCCAAATTCAAATGAAGGAAAGCGTTTTTTTGTTCTGGGATCGAATCGTCTCTTTATTCACATGTTTTTGATTTGCCACTGTGTTCTGGTCGCTTTATTTCATGGCAATATGGAAGATCAGAAGATGGCAGGTATCATACCACTTAACTTCTTCAATGGATCTTCGACAGATGTTGCTGACTCACCTTTCAGGACAATGAAGTAAAGTTGCCAGCTATTGACCTGCTGTTCGCCCTTCGGATGGGACCTCCAAAGGGTGTTATGCAAAGGGTGTTGTGCAAAGGGTGTTGTGTAAAGCTGTCACAGTGCACACATTAAAGAACACCGCAGATCCACAGGGATTGGATTGATTGCAACAACATGAGAATCCACAAACTGTATCAGAATAACATGAAAAAATACCGTATCACAGACCGCATGCCCTTTTCAGAATGATAATAATTGTTATTATGACCTTGGCCCTGGCCCTTGTGTTAATGTCTGTCTATGTCAATGTCTGAACTACCTTCATGCTGCCAGAAGTACCTTAAAAGTGACAGCTCACACTTTTCCTCTTTGAGTTGTGTTTTGGCTAACGTCTTATTTTCTTGTAATTTCTGTCCAAGCAATCTATTCAGCTTAAATCCCTCTGTCATTCACGGGAGTCTTAATGCTCCCTAACTGGGCTTGATTGGACGTGTTTGTGCTGCCTTTGGTGGGGCCCACTTTGGGGGCCACTTTGGTGGGGAGACAGGGCCCACTTTGGTGCACTGTCTCACTTTCTGTCCTGTTCATAGCTTTCAAACTCAGTTCTTCCAATAGGGATCATCTGTGTTTAAATCGAGATCGACCGATCGTAGATCATTATTTGATCTTTTGAGGTGGACATGATCTCAGATTAACAAATAGGAGATCATTTTGGATCAGTTGTTCTCAATTTGGCTGGAAAGTAAACATTTATTTGATCCTGGAAAGTAAACATTTATTTCACTTGCATGCCACGTTTTGCTTCTGAACAGAAGTGTACATTTCTTTGAAAGGTCACGCACTTGCCTTTGGTCTTTTCTTACAATTTTGAATTGAATTGCGTCCATCGCATGTGCTTGCGATAATGATGTTTGAATTGAAAAACACTGATAATGATGCTTGAAAAGCTCTGGTGTGCAGAGAAACGCTTTTTCAGCGTCAAAATAAGCCCGTTTGCACGTTTTCGGTTGGCCATCCATCATTCTCTGTTCAACAGAGTCGGAGCGAACGAAAATTGGCGAAATTTTTTCCAAAGAGGCTCATTTTGGTAACACAAATCTGGCAGTTTCGCACAAAGTGTCCATTTGCCATTTTAACACACATTTGGCAGTTATGCACACTTAAAGTCTGTTCATTTTCAGAATGGTCCGCGCCCTTTTTGCAGACAGGGATGTGCAAATTTGTGCAAAAATCGGGATTCGGAGATTTTGAGCTGGTGGCCTCAATTTTCGAAACTCTGTCGGGTTTCACCTCTCAATCTTTTGATAACTCTATTTTCGGAGTTTTTTCAATTTTCTGTGGCCACGATCTGTCTGGTTTGCTGGTCGTTCCGCTCCTGCGTTTAAAATATGCACTTCTAGTGTGCAGCGCTGAACCGAAACTTCGCTGGCGCCGCCTTTGCAATTATTGGCACCAACCTGCAATGGTGCGTGGCCACACCTGCTGTTGTTGCCAACAACTAGAACACAGGCACACGTATTCATGTCTGGAAAATTTCAAAATCATGTTTGGGTTATTGCTTTTCCATCGTGTGATTTGTTTTGTCCAAGCAAACATGTGCCAAATGAAAATGAAAAAAATTGCCCATGGCGAGACTCGAACCCACGATCTTGTGATCGAAAGTCCAACGCTCCACCACTAAACCACCGGCACTTTCGGGAATTTCAGTTCTCCAGTCGCGCTTAAATGAAACAACTCGGATATTGAGGCAAAGAATGTTGTACAATTTGGACACCACTGTCGTGCCCCCACTCCCAACCTCGTTTTTTCTGCGAGTTTTGGTGCGGACCATTATGAAAATGAACGCACTTTCGTGTCCATTTTTACTGCTGGGGATTTGGATGAGGAAATTTTGATGAGTGCATGTGGGAGCTAATTGTGAGCGAGGAGCACAGACTGACAATTAAGGAGGAAGCAACATCTATGGGTGTTTCCCATGGGCCATGAACAGACTTTTTCTCCGGAACATTTTCAATTTGACAGCCTTGATGCTTTATGTGTGCCAAAGGCGTTGGCGTCGAAACACAACACTCATGAGTTCCGATCGCACATTTGATTTTTTGAAAAGGATGGAGACAAAATCTGGCTAAGTCCTGCAAGTCGTAACTGGCGATGAAATCGCTATTTTCTGCAGCAGGCGCCCAAGGAGCTGGTGGCAACATTTTTTCGTTTGGAACGGGTGTGATCGAAGATTTCCCATGAAAACCCTGCACTGCACACCCAGAAAAATGACAAGGAATTATTTTTCATCGTGCTTTCTTCAATCATGACAATGCTGCTGGTCATCCTTCATGGGTTTTTGGAGTCGTTTTGTGAGAATTTCAATGGTAACTCCATTCACGGACCATCCTACGACCCTTCCCTTCAGTGGCGTGTTGGGGCATGTTTTCCAGCGGGGGCGGGCTGCAACATTTTACCGACATGTGAACTAATTTGACAATTTTTTTACCGACGAGCGGAGTGCGCCACTGCGCCGAGTGTTGTCATGTCCCAATTTGGTCATTTTCATTTTGCTGAAATGCTGATCACAGTGATCACATGACACGATTAAAAACTGATGGGCAACTTGCGGACATGCTGGTCAAAGAAAGAACATGAAAATAACAAAGAAAAGCGAAGGTGGAAAAACGAAAACTTTTCACTTCAGTGGCAGATCCAGGCCGATGGGGGACTACTCACCTCGTTGGGCATGGGCAGAAATCTTTTTAAGGAAAATTGTTCCG
>JASGXE010014327.1:0-13842 GCA_030068105.1 Sinentomon sp. SZTP_YWyxl | reverse complement strand
ATTTCTAGCACAACGCATTGAAATGAATTTTTCCATTGTTGCATTGTAGATGCATCCATCTGCGCCAACCTTCAGAATTGGCTATTGAGTTCTTCCTGAGGAAGGGTTGCAATGCATGGGGAATACGGCTGCAGGAGTCCCAAAACCAACGAATCCGTTTTAAATGTGTCCTTATGCTCGAATTTGTAGCTGAAGACGGTTGCTTGCAATACTACACCGGAGTGTCTGGGCAGATAAAGTCGTTCAATTTCGACTTGACCACTGGACGCCAGTTGTCGAACCAGGATTATTCAATATGTATCAGATCAGAACGAAGCTTTTGCAACATCCAGTACTTGCCTTGTCCCGATACTGGTGAGTTTTGAAAGGTTTTCCATTCGCGTGAGTTTATTGTTGTAACATGTACAGCATCGGGAAAATTAATGGAGCCACTAACGTAAATTAAATGGCAGAAATGGTGTTGCCTCCGAAACTTTCCTTTACTTGCGTCCTTTTTTCACAAAGAAAAAAGTGTCGTGTTTCATCAACATGTTGTGACATCTGTTTCACAAGTTTTGTTTCAACAATTTTATTGCATATATTTTAGAAAAAAACTTTCGATTTTTTTCTTCTTCATTTGGTTGGACTACACAAGGAAAAACTTCGGTGCTAAATTTTCGTCGCGAAAGGAAAAACTTTGGTGCTAAATTTTCGTACCGGAATCAAAAATATCATTGACCACCGAAACTGCATTTAAACTGCATGTGTGGTTCCATTAATTTTCCCGGCACTGTACATGTGCATGCATTTGCATAAGAACAACATCAACATGCACAAACCAACAATGTTCTATACCCACATTATTGGATGCATAAATGATGTTTCTGTGATTGTACAGTGCCAGGAAAATTAATGGAACCACACATGTAATTTAAATGCAGTTTCGGTAGTCAATGATATTTTTGATTCCGCCACGAAAATTTAGCACCGAAGTTTTTCCTTGTGTAGTCCAACCAAATGAAGAAGAAAAAAATCGAAAGGTTTTTTCCAAAATATATGCAATAAAATTGTTGACACAAAACTTGTGAAACAGATTTCACAACATGTTGATGAAACACGACACTTTTTTCTTTGTGAAAAAAGGACGCAAGTTAAGGAAAGTTTCGGAGGCCGAGGCAACACCATTTCTGCCATTTAATTTATGTTTGTATGGCTCCATTCATTTTCCCGATGATGTACAGTCAAGAACGAAATTCTCTCGCATGTTTTAACCGTTTTTATGTTCACCTTCGCGCTTGACATCAATTGCTAAAGGTGATCTTTTACTTGGGGTTGCCGAAACAACGTCTAATTTTCGGAATGTCGAAAAAGTGTTATATGAGGCCCAAATTGACACTCTAACCAAAATTAACTCAACCTAACCTGACCAAACCTAACCTAACCTATCCTAACCTATCCTAACCTATCCTAACCTATCCTAACCTATCTTAACCTAACCTAACCTAACCTAACCTGAACCTAATCTGTCCTTTCGACCTTCCGAAAATTAGACGCTATTCCGCGCACCTTTTCGTCTGCTAAAAAGGCCGTCGGTGTAAGAAGCTAGAGGGAGGTCCTGCACATAAATGGCTGGAAGCCCACCTTAAGTCGCGTCCGAATGGACAGATTTTTGTCGGCAGACTTTTACAGATCGTCTGTCTAAAACAGTTTGTCACTCCCAATAATGTGCAAATGAGAACATTGGAGTATTTATCATTGCCCATTGTTTCGAGTGACAATCTGTTTCGGACAGACGATCTGAAAAAGTTAGACGACAAAAATCTGTCCATTCTGACGCGTCTTTGGAGACCCCGCAGTCATTTTGAAGAAAATCCGCACAGAAAATAAGTGCGACCGTGACCGTGGTCTGAAATAGGCCTACACTTAAAATGGGCAATAAACGCTTCGTTCTGTTCGCATTTTCAGTGCATCCGGGAACTTCAGAATCCTTTTCAATCAGTCGAAGGCCTGGTGAGCGAGTTATCGGCGACAGCAACTGCCTAAACGATTGGATCTCCATCCCTTGTGCTACGAACAGGATGTCCCTGAACTCGGCCAATGTAACGTGCTTCGACAGGATTTGCGGAGGAGTGTTCAATACAGAATCATCAAACAACCAGAGTACTATCCTAAGTAAGTCACCACTGCACGCAGCCGTGCGGTAAATGATTTTCAATTCGTTAAATGCACGAACTGCACGTGTATTTTCGACCCCTACCGAAATCGCACTAACCTACGTCATTGCAACAAAAAGCTCATTTATACACAATTATACTTTCGAACAAACCTATTTCAACCTGGCCTAACCTTTCCTTACCTGCCTTGACCTGCTCTTGGTTTCCGCAAAAAAAAAGTTCGTCGAGTCAGAGAAAAGTTTCACTTTCCCCAAAACATCGGCTCAACCTAAAACTCTTATGCAATATTTCCCCGCAAAAAAACAGAGGCTGAGGCAACGTTTTCTGTGTGCAAATCGGCTAACGTATCGCGTAAATTTTGTGACATGGATTGACAGGGGGATGTGTGTCCATTCCACGAATAAATCATTCAATGCCAAATTTGTCGACTGTCAAAACACCGTTTGGAATAAACGAGTATTTTGACCGCTGACGGCACAACATAAATGGCCCGAGCAAGAGAGCGTTGTCGCCGCGCACTTCCATTTGGGTGGCAAGAACCGTGGCAGCAACGTTCCTTTCAACGTGTAATTACCGTTATGCGGCCGTCTCCAAATAACGTTGCCAGCACCATGGCACCCACATGGCCGCCACAGTGGATTTTCCGTGATATTTCGGAACATTCATGGAATTTTGGTGGCATCACAACAATCCAGGTGGCGTTTCGGTGACGCCACGGTGAAAAAAAGAAAAAATTACGTTGCAGTATGATCGAACCCGACACCTTGTGATAGATAGTCGAACGCTGCTCTACCAACTGAGCTGCGCTGTCACCTTTTGAAATATCACTTTGTTCTGGCTTTTGATTTGAGGAAGGTGCACCTTCAGCAAATAACATTTGAATTCCAAAGTCGAGAAACCGCAGTTGAAACTCAAGACAGGGGCTCTGCCCCTCGGAACAATGCTTCAAACTCAATTGCTGAGGGATCTTTGCCCTTGGGGTTGCACCCAGTCCCGTTCAGTCCTCCAGCGCCTCTGTAAAAAATGCCACCGAAAAACATCCCTCAAATTTCACCGTGCCGCAACGTTGCCACCACGTGAATTTTCCACCAAAACGTTTCACAGAATGTTGCCGCCGCTCACGCATGCCACCCAAAACTTTCCTGGCACCAAAAATGAACCGAAGGACTGAAATTCCACCGTGCTGCAAAGTTTCCGCCACATTCACTGCTGCTACAGGGGTTATGGTGGATAAAAAAATGCCTCTGATGATTAGAAAAATCACAGTTGCGTAATACCATCATGGGATCCAAAACGTGGAATCTGGAATGTACGGGATCTTCATTAATCATGATACCATCGTGGACAAGCCATAAAACTGAAGATATACCAGAAGAAAAGGTGAAAGTTGAGGTGACGTTCGCTTCTGGCACCTATAGTTTTCTTGTGTGTTAAAATATAGGGCAAACGTCGTTGTTAACACATTGCAGGCCAAACGTCTTTGACCGAGCTCAGAATTAAATGTGTGTTTTTACACATTTTGTTATCTGAAACATTTTCTAACTCTAAACTCTAACCACGGGTATAAACACTTCAATCGGAACCACTGCAAACAATGCATTTGTTGTTAGGATTAAGGTGTTGAATTCCGATCTCTTGTAATTCCTCCGCAACATTCCAGCACCTATCATCTCCAACGGCCAAAGCGGTGATGCCTGAGATGTCAACGATCATCTCTACTTTGACGACTCTTTAACCATGCCATCACTTCTTCCTGGCGTGTCACAGACGTTCAACACTGCGCCCCATCTCCACAGCTTATGTTTTATCCCTGAAATATCGGCCTGAGCACTTTTTTAGCGCGTCAGATACGATACCAACCCTTGAAGCAGGCGAACAATCCAAATTCAAATTTTGCAATCTTTTTGTCGCGGTTTGAAAAGTCTTGTCCAAATCCGGATAGCACGGACGAACAACACTCGCCTCTGATGCGAAAGTGTCCGGGTTCAATTCCCGGCCGCGTTTTTACAAACCCTGCCGCGACTTTTGATGGCAGATAGCGTTTTGTGCAAGAAAGCTGGATTGGGGCCCTGTACTCGCAATAAAAACATATTTTTTCTTACCTAAAGCTATCGGAACTTGACATATCTCTGTCCCCTCTCAGAAAAAACAATGCTCGCTGGTGGCCCCGGCCTGCCATCTAAAGTCGCGGCAGAGTTTGTACACTGGCTTCCCGGCCAGATGTAAACTTGAGTTTGAATGTTCTTCGCCAGCTTCAAAGATTAATTCTATATCTGACGCGATAAAAAGTGTTCAGGACGACATTTCCTGATTAACAGATGAGCTGCGGAGATGGTGAAGCCGTCCTGAATTGCTGTGACATGCCGAGAAGACGTGTCATGGTCAAATGTCTTCAAAGAAGAGATGCTTATTGACAAATACATACCTGAAAGTTACAAAGTAAAATATCCAAGAAATGATGCCTGAGATGGCTTTGATGAATGAACCAAATTTTGATCTTTTTCAATGCAGGTGGATACCGTCCATTCCGCATCGTCTTTCACACTGACAGCCAGGAAAGTGGTGACGAGAGGAATCGTGGATTTTGCCTGGAGTATGTCCAACTTCCGTGCACGACTTAGAAAGAGAAAACAGAGCAGAACCGAAGGCAGAGCAACTCAGAAGGAGAATCTTCGCCATCATGAGGATTGAGGAGCGTAGGATGTGGGCTCCGAGTGGAGTATTGAAGTGAATATCTAATGTAGTGGTTCAAAAGTTTCTCGTTGACGAAAGGGGAGGTTTCGCAGTGGTGGCTTTATCACGGTTTGTAAATATGGGGAATTGTTCATTTTAACGGATTAAAGCTGCGGAGAAAGCAATAACAGTGGAGAGAAGGGTCCAGTGGAAAACTGCTTCGATGTTAATTTTTCCCGGATGTGACAATGTTTTCTTGACTTTCATTGATACGTCATTGCGACCTCATTTGAAAATCAAGCTTTTCGCCCCGGACTTTCCCCCGAAGTCGTTTTCCACAGGACCCTTCTCTCCGCCGTATGAATTTATAAAAATGCAATCAAGGAAGGAATGTGATGAGAATTAGTTGGCTTGCGAACGCAGCGGCAAAAACTATTCCTCCAGCAGATATTTTTTTTCGTGGTCGCATAAATCAGGCCAATTGACTAGCCGTTGTTTCCGAACTCACTCCCAAGTCGCCTGAGACAAATCAAAGGAAGCAAAGTTATTGTTGACTGACAACACTTTCCCACTGGTAAACCACGGGAATAAAAAACAGTTTTTTCACTTACGGCTTTCTTTAATTTGCCTAATGCAAAATATAGGGATGCAATAATTGTGTACGGCCGCCATATAGAAATTGTTTCAGCTTTTCTCATTCAGTTGGACCTGAAAACGGTGGAAGGAATGCGTATATCTACAGTGTTACCCAAAAGTCACTTGACAACCCCAGAAAAGTGCATTGCAGTTTTGAAGCTTCCCTGGAAGCTTGAAGTGGAGTTTGTTCCAATTCGAGTGGATAACACCTGCAGCAGGCAGCCTGCCAAATCTGAACATGAAATCAGTCGAAATTGCCCCACAAGAGAAGATTGAAAACTAGCAAATAGCAGGGGTTGTCAAGTGACTTTTGGGAAACCCTGTATATTCGAGCAGGCTCCTTACGCATCAATTTGAGCCCTGATCGATGACGCTGTTGAAAAATTGCAATTTTGTTTGTTTTACAGTATTGAGATGCAGACTCAATTAAATTATTTTGTTGATGAGGAAATGCAAAGGAGTTATTTTTCATTGCAGCATGCAGCGAAATCAACTGAAACCCGTTTTTTTTTTTGTAATTCGAATATTGCCTATATCTTCACAGCGAAATTTAGTCAACCATCGCGAATGGTTTCGCGAGTGGTTTAAGGAACAACCTCTCCAAACGTTTTCACTGAACGGGACATGGGCTTCGACGATATTTGACCACGCTTTGGAGTCTGTCAGACTCAGAATGATTGCGGATGCCTCATAAACGTGAAGCAGATAGCAAGTCTTCCATTCCATTTTCGGAATTGCATGGCCATGGGAAATGTCAGGAGTCGCCAGCAAAATTGCAGATGATGAAAGAAGCCAGCAACAAGGCGAGAAAGAAAGAACCAATGGAACAGAAGAGGAGACTAGCGAGGGTGAAATGTGCAAGTATGGATTTCTCTCCCCTCCTCACCCCCCATTTAAATTCCGTGCATCACTGAAACGTTTTCTCATGCGTTTCACGCATTTTTTTTACTGTTGCCATTTGTTTTCATTGGTCAACTTTTTGTTTTGTTTATACTCGATGTGACGATGTTGTTTTAAGCGGATGTTTAGGGACTTTGGAGCGTGTGCTCCCCGCCCCCAAAGTTCTTTGGGGCAGTATTGTGAAATAAAAAATTTAATTAAATTGTGGCATGAAAGTGTATCGCACCGGAAGGGACGTTTTGAATCGTGGACAGCGCAAAGGGAGCAGCAGAGATGAGATTTTGCGATTTTGTTGTCATTTTACAAGGCATGCAGTTTTTTTAACCTTCAGACGCCGACAGATTGACAAATCCTTAATTCGGAAAAGAAACCCAAAATGTGAATGGAGTGTTCACTATAGTTTCATATTCATAGTAACAAAACGGGAAAGTTCTCTTCAAAAAAATTGCTGTCAAATTTCCACTTGAGTTACCAAAGAAGAGAAGAAAGATACAAGCAACCAAGTGGAAATTCCTCGATACCTGTTACAAATTTGGTGGTATATCAGTGGTTACCTGATCAATTTCGAATGTTATTCTTTTGCAACCTCGATAGTGGTAATTTGTGCCACCAATTCATTTGCAGTGTGTGGTTTCGTTCGAATTACATCATAGGACGACAGTGTCAGCCATCACGGCGACAGAGTTACGGAATCTGCCAAATTTCTTCGAACAAAAGAAAAATTCCAAAAATAAAACCAACACATGATGGGGCACATCAAATTTCAACAATGAAACAGTTTCAAGCTTTGCACGAACTTCGTCTGTTTTGCGGCGCATGTGTATCATAAATTCTAAGTGACGCCTGAGTTACGTTCTTCTGAATACCTGCTCGCATAGCCTGTTCGAAGAATTTTGGCGGGATGTATTTTTCAAACTTCAACGGGGATGTATGAAATTCAACTTCTTTGTGATCGCGAAACACACAATCGGTTCGAACTTCGTGTGGCCTGCGGTAAAAGATCTCATTTCGCGTCACAACTGATCATGAGCCCCGTTTATCACATATCTGCGTTGAAGACGCAGCCCGATTGATTCAATCCGTTCTCCATCACAGTTTCACATCTTTATCAAAGAAAAATCAGGAAAAATCATGTAACAATACCGTCTGTAAAGGTAAAAAACTTTTCAAAAATATTTGCATGTGGCAAAATTGAAAACAAATGCTAGTGTATGTGGGCAAAGTATAAATGCCAATGAATGTGGCGAAAGGCCATGGAAGAGATTCCAAATGTTCATGGATGGCTGATGTTGAATTTCAGTAAAAAAAGGCACAGCAAGAACTTTCACTGATTACCACGGTCAGTCGGGTAAGTTGCATTCAGGAGTCATGAACTTTTGCCAATCGTCAGCGGCTTGCGTTCCACTGCATTGCTTATCACAAATGGCGATTTCGAGCAGTTTGAGCTGTGTTTGTCGAAAGACAGCCGCGGCTGTTATACCGCCTGTCTTGGTTCGCGTGTACCTACGCTAAAGAAGAAACCTGATGCCGTGAGACCAAAGGATGCGAAGGCAAAAGGAACAAAAATTATTGCACGCGCCCCGCACTCGCAACTCCCACGTTGTCCGCAACAAGTGGCAATGTCCGACATTTCGTCCCTCATTTCGTCCCTCATTCCGACATTTCGTCCCTCAAAATCAGAAGCCGGCGAATGGATGCTGCATTGGAGCCCGATATTCAGTGTAAACTGCTCTTTGAATGACTGGAACGTTGAAGTCCTCAGTGTTATCGTACTGCAGAAACTTCCCTTCCCTTGATCTGGTTTGCCTGGGTGACAAGAGGTTAAGCTGCACAGCTCCCCGGTTGCCTGGTCCGTGGTAGGTGTATCCACCTCCGGGATGGAAGCCTTCCGGATTCCAGGAGAAGAGCACAAATATTGGAGAATTCTGAAATGGGCAAACAGAATGATTGACTTATCCACAGTCCTCGCGGTATAAAGCTGCGTCAGAATGGACAGATTTTTGTCGACCGACTTTTTTAGTTCGTCTATCCAAAACAGATTGTCTCGTGCAAGTTTGCAACAATGTGCAAAGGAAAACATTGGTGGAGCATTTATCATTGGCCATTGTTTTGGTACTGCAAATCTCTTTTGGACGGACGATCTGAAAAAGTCTGCCGACAAAAATCTGTCCATTCTGACGCGGCTTAACAGTTTCATGTAACAGTTTCATCATGTTTGTGTATAACTCTAAAATTTTCGTTGCACAAATATTTGTATGACTCAAAAGCACAATGAAAGCGCATCAAACGTTCGACCGCTGTCGCGCAACAAACGTTCACCCGTAAAAGCTCCACGAAAAACATACCCGGCTGTTCCTGATGGCAGAAAAATCGAAATTAATCAGTGCAAAAATGGCTCCGGGCCGCCAGTTTACAAACCCTGCCGCGACTTTAGATGGCAGGCTGGGGCCCCCACGGAGCAAATGTTTTTTCCGAGAGGGGACAGGGTTAGGTCAGGTTCAGATAGCTTTGGGTAAGAAAAACAAATTGCTTTTCTTTCTTGCGAAAACAGAGCCCCAATCGAGCATTCTTGCACCAAACGCTCTCTGCCATCTAAAGTCGCGGCAGGGTTTGTAAAACCGCCTCCGGGCCCCCATACCATGTAAAGTGGGAGGTAATATTTCACAGCAGAACCGTCAAATTTTCAACGTTCTTCGGTGCAAGAGAAACACATTGTCATCTTCAACCCACCCCAAAATCCAAAAAGAGGAAGCTGAACAAAAAATGTTCAGTGAAAAAATGTACTGCGATCTCTCATTTCCACACATTAGGGCCCAGAAACTGGTAAAAAACGCATATTTTTTTTCCCAATCCACTACCGCATGCGCGTCTCTGATTGGCTGTTGGGAATTCCAGCCAATTTCAACATCCAATTTTCAAAACCGAACTTAACCAAACCTAACCTGACCTAACCTAACCTAACCTGACCAAACCTAACCCTATTGCGACGCCAGAAAGTGTTGCGAAGCGGTGGCAAACACGCCAAATGGCAAAAAGCGGTGGCAAGGCAAAAATGCGAAAATTGATGACGCCACAAATTAAGACGACGTGATTGGCTGTTGCGATGCTGCTGTCCGCGGAAGTGGATTGGAAAAAAAATTATGCTAAAAAAACGCCTATTTTTCACAATAACCATGGTAACCTTGTGGGTTGCCATGGTTACCGTCGGGACCCTCCGAAAAAGAGAGGTTTTCACCCGTTTTTGGGCCGCCATTGCGTAGAAATGAGGGGTCGAAGCACATTGTTTCACTGAACGTTTTGAATTCTAAATGGTGCTGCAGTTAATAATGAACTCCTGTGTTCGATGACTTTTGATGAGCTCTGTATAGCCCTGGGGGGTTGACCGCACAAATCGCATCAACAATGCATGGTTTATTTGGACTTTTTGTTGTTTGTTATGTGCAGCAAATTGTGGCTGAAAACCTTTTCACAAAAGACACAAGGTCCAAGACATACCTACGGACCTTCCAATATTTGCCACAAGTTTAACACATAAGGGAATTAAATCGAGCGTTCCTTTGCTGTTCATGGCTTAACTCCGTCAGGTGGGTCTGACAGCCCACTGCCCCTCACTGTGATCTTTGGCCATTAGAGGGCAGAGCGCTGGATTCATCTGCAATGGCGGCCATTTTTCTGCAAGTTGAACCAGCAAAAATCAGAACTTTAGATGTTGAACAGCAAAGGTTCATTTTTTCTGGCTGTCTTGTCTTGTCAGCAAATTAATTGCAGTTTCCTGGCCCCTTCACCCAAACCAACCATTGCATTTGCTCACTGTGAAAAACGGCGCGGTGGATAATTTTCGTCAAAAATTGCGAGCGAAACTGTCACACATTTTGATGCAAATTTCGACGGTTCTGTGATATAAATAGCAACAAATTTCAAAAAGAATTTGCCTGAAGGCCGGATTTCAAACAATTATTAAAAAAACGAGTATACCAAAGGACTGATTTCAAACAATAATTTTAAAAAATGAGTACCGAGAATGGTTTTCACATTGGTTTCCAAAAATAAATTGAAACTAATGAGCCCCAAGAACTGATTTCAAAAATGAATTTGAAAAAACGAGTCACTAAGGACGAATTTCTTTAGAAAAAAAAGAGTCCCGTGGGACGGATTTCAAACAATAATTTGATGAAATGAGTCCCGAAGGGTGGATTTCTTCCGCTGTCTGGCTCGACACCGAAACACGATAAATTAAAGAAGTTACTGTTGATTTCTATACAAAGAATAACCAAATTACTCAAACACAAAACTATGCACCCTTTGGCATTGGAGCGGAAACGACGAAGGAAATAAAAATGAATATTTAAATCGTGGCTCTAGTGCTGCAAGAAACATTGTTGAAACCGTGTAAACAGTTTGAAACCAACCGTGATGACAATATCCATTTGATCGCCTGTGTTCAACGCTCTGGAAAATTCTAGCACGCTGAAGCCATCGCTTGTGGTTTCGGCCCACTGCAAAATCCAATTTGACCTTGGCCTTAGATCAGCAGGAGGATAGGTGTTTCCAACGCCGTGTGCATCCTGAAATTGGGAGAGATGCATGTTTTCAACCGTTCATAAACTGATGATTCTATGGGTTCCTTGAATCGTTGTATGTTGGTATAGTGGCGGCAGAATTCATCTAACCATGACCACCATTGCCATTTAACTGTTGCCTCATAAACTTTTTTTCTTTCTTTTTACTCGAATGTAGGCGGTGGAAATCAAAGCGTCAGAATGCATCAAGGATTTCTACAGGTGTCATATTTTGACCTCGATAATATAAAAGAGGATCTTTAATAGGCTATCTGTATAGTTTGGAGTTATTGCTAAAATCTGTATATAGTCGCAATTTTTACATGTGTTCGTATGAGTACCTACATTAATTCCGCCGCTTCTTTCGCTAAACAAGAACAATATACGAGTACATTACGTTTTGACAGTCAAAGGCAATGACAAAGCTCAAAATCGTTTCGTTCTTGACTGTTTCCGTTTACAGAAGACCTGCCACTGTCCATACAAGAACACAAAGGGTGCGGTCAATTTTGGACGCGTAGGAGAAATAGCAGTTTGGAAGTAAAAATTCCGCAAAAACTTCACTTTAAAGGCATTGTTAAGCCAAGGCATGCATGTTGCCCATACCGTTTACTTCAAAACATCATGATTAATCCAGAAAACAGTGAAAAAGTTTGCGCCGCAGGTCAAGCAAACACCAGATATTTTCTCATGTGAAACCGAAACAATTCTCTTTGACTTTCTCATCGGAGAATTCACTATCTGTCTAGAATGAGAACTCCAGGAAATCGTGACATGACACCGAATGTTTTTTGCTTTTTGCCGGGTCCCACAAGAAATAAAAATGCAGGCCACAGGTCATGCATGAGCCGCAGGCTACAACGGTTTAAGCAGGTTTCACAAAACGAAGTTGTTCAACCATCTAAGGTTAATGTTGTTGATCAAGTCATGACCATCAACTCATTGTTATGATGATATCAACTTGTTTACGAACGAGTTGTCTTTCAAGAGATTATTGCTTTGCCAATGGAGACGCAATGGGAGGTGTTCAGCGTATGGGCCCTCACGTCTCAGATTGAGGTCCAAGTGGAGAATTCAAACCTTTTCTGACGATAGGCGGGATTCATTTTCCTCCGGAGAAAAGTTGCGGATATTATTTCAAAATCTCGATTTCCAACAGAGGCAGTAATATCCCATCGCATGCTATAACAGCATATTTTGGGAATAGCGCGATTTAAAAAAAAATTCCCGCGACTTCTGCCCGCGCATAAGAAAACTCAGCTCATCCCCCGACCGATCCTCAGTCCACCATTAAAACTTTTTCCGTCATTAATCCGTTTTCCAAACGTTTCAGTCAAATTCCAGAATGAAAACTTTGCAGTCATTGACCCGTTTTTCGCAATTTTCTGTCAAATTCCAGATGGTAAAACATATCATGATTGTGCTGTTTTTCGAACTTTTCTGTCAAATTCCAGAAAAAAAACATTTCAGTCATTGTCCCATTTTTCGAACTTTTCAGTAAAAATTCCAGACACAAAAACATTTATCATTTTCCAAATGTTTCAGTCAAACTCCAGATATTAAAGCTTTTCAGTCATTGAACCATTTTTCGAACTTTTCAATGAAATTCCAGATATTAAAACACATCAATGTTCCATTTTTCGAACTTTTCAGTGAAATTCCAGGTGTTAAAACTTTGTATAGTCAATAATTCCATTTTTCGGACTTCTCAATCAAATTCCAGATGTTAAAACACATCAGTCATTGTACCATTTTTCGAACTTTTCAGTGAAATTCCAGGTGTTAAAACTTTGCATCAGTCATTGTTGATTGTAGGCCCCGACGTATACCATTTTTCAAACTTTTCAGTGAAATTCCAGGTGTTAAAACTTTGTTGACGAGCGAAGCGAGTCTACAACGGACAGCAAACCACAATTTGTGTGCAACGATAACTCAAAACATTGTTGACCGATCGTGCCCAATTTTTGTGGAGGCGAAGATGTCAATGTGGTGCGTTGCTGTATAGTTTTTGGTCAAAATCGGTGAAAAATTGCCAAAATGGCACAACAAAAACAAAATTGCTCTTTACCCTGCCCCACCTCAACAAAACCTGCAAGCGCAACAATGAACAGACACTGCAGGCCGTGAAAACTCCGAACCTCACTCACCGCACGACAGCGCCATGCACAAATTTGCATCCCAACGCAGACAATGGAGACAAGGCGAGCACAGGACCAGGGCCTGAAGAGGTGGGGCCTCAACAGGCCCTGACAGTACAGCAGGCAACAGAGCAGAGAAGCCAAGCTGAGAAGAAACAAACAGGACAACAGGTTGCGTTTTGTTTCAGTCAATGAATGCAGGAATCAATGATTCATCAGTCTGCAACCAAGGCTGCAACACCACACAAAAAAGAAAGAAGGCAGCACATCTCTGCACCGTGCTCCTTTCCGTTGCTGCTTGTGTTTTCGCGTTTCCTGTTGTTCCAAAGAAGTAGATGGAAATCCCCAATCTCTTTCTTTGTGTTGTTCATCCAGGAGCAGACCAGGACGTCAATTTACACCAGCCAGTGTTGCCAGATCGCGGGTTTTCCCGCGAAATGCCGCTGGTTTTTTAGCTTCCCCGCGTTTTTGAGCTTCCCCGCTTTGCTGGTGAAATTCGACATGACTCGCTGATTTTTTGCATACAACACTGCAAGATTTCAGATACGAATACATACCATATTTCCAAACAACGAGAAAATATTGTATGGGCAGAGGTGGAAGACTTTTTTTTGCGGTGGGTGTCAATGTGGTTGGAGAAATCTTTTAAATTTTTAAAGCTTTGGCAATTTTTTGTGGAATTATTTTTGAATTTAAGGAAATTTATTTCATTCCACAAACCACAATAAAATGCCCACAGAGGTTCCTTTGCACACCATGTTCGGTATCAGTTCTGTTGTCAAA
>JASGXE010014326.1:0-11332 GCA_030068105.1 Sinentomon sp. SZTP_YWyxl | reverse complement strand
GTGCACTCTTGGGAACACTTCCTCCTGGAGTAACTGCACGTACCTAATTTTCTCCATTGATGTTCCCTTCATTAAAAAACGGGCCGATGACTGAGTCGTTAAAATGCAGCCAAGACGTGAATTTTCTGGATAAGCTATGGGTGCGGCTTTCCTGAAACCAGTGAGAATTTTTCCCGGACCAAAACATGTGCCAAAAACACGTTTTTTTTCAACCACACAAGGCTAGCAGTCGGCACACCGTGTATTCGACCTGTCGAACGAGGCAACGAACGCATTGGTAGCGGGCGCGATTATTCAGGAATTCGAACAAGGCACCCGCCTTCGCCTTCGGGTCAAACGCCGGCACGAGAAGCGGTCAACAGGTCGCTATCTACCGCTGACCTTGCCGCAATTCAAACACACATTTCGCTTCACGTTACAGCCTCGAAGGCGCTGCCTGCGAATGAATGCGCAGCAAAAAAATCCGATTGCAACCTCACGATCAAACCTGGTGGACATCTGAAGTGTTAATTTTTATTTAATCTGTATAAATGAAACGGAAATATTTTTTGACGGAAGGAAAAAAGCGGAAAGTTCGCCAGAAACTTTTCCATCACGCCTCCGATGTTTCAAAATGCAGGATGCGAATGCTCAACCTTGCTTGCAATAACAAAAAACGGAAAGGAATCCACTCATCGCACGTCAAAAGGTAAGCAAAGTCTGATCTGGATCAACCTAGCACTAATGGTAAGATACCACTCAGCTATCCCTTGAGTTTCATCTAAAGTTGGTGCAATGCAAATGGTGCAATGCCTAGCACTTCGACTAACTCTAATGCTAAGCTTAGCGTAATGCTAAGCTTCAATGTTGACGCAATCGAAATTAGCACTTAAGTTCAAGATAAGGGTAAGCTTAGCGTTAGTCGTATTGGTGCATTCGGCCGTGGATCTTCTTGTGTTCCAGCGAAACAGTTCTTTTCTCAATTTTTCCCTTTTGACTGCCTCTGGTACCTATCCATCTTTTCACCATCATATTCATCCATACAGTCGTGTACCAACCCAGTTGAACAAAAACTGGAATGCTCCCAATTTTTGCAAAAAAAAAAAATAAAAATAAAAAACGAGCACAACCTTTTTAAGACAGTTTCCTTCTATGAGACCAGCATTTATGACAGATCAAAATTATCATAACTGCATTACTAGTTTTCATGTAATCAACCAAATGAAATTCAGTGCAAAACAGACTCAATTTCTATACAGCGTGTTCTCACGAATAACCGAAACAGCTGTGCAGCTGTCGGTATTTTTCGTGCAATCAGTTCAACTCTGCTCTCTGCTTCAAGTTGCGATCAACAGGTTTTCCCGCTTGTGAAATTGTTGAAGTCGGATAGTGACTCTGGGTTTCTTATGCATATCAACGTGCTCTTAACGAGGGGAGAAGTTGGCTTTCTTGGACGTTTTGTCTTGGGGCTGGCAGATACTATGTGCTTTTACAAACACTCCAGAAGGTCAGATAACATCATGGAGCGTTTTGGCAAGTATGCTCGATTGGGTCCAAGAAATACCTAAAAGTTAAAATTTTTTGACGAACGAAGCTTAATGCGCTTCTCAAACGTCAATGGCCAATGAATTGGAAGTTTTGGCCCGGAAACCGATCGACGACAAACGTGTTATCATAATTTCCAGCAGCGAAGCATTGAGCCTGATCAAGCGTCCAATTTTTGACTCAGGCCAGAGAGAGGCAAGAACTGCCAATCTTCACTCCATCACGCATGCATTGATTTCATTGACGAGTGCTTAAAACTTCTTCAGTTTGAATGGGAATTCTCAAATAGATACCTATCTCTGCTTTGTTAAAAGAAACACCAAATCCGAAAAGTCAAACATGAGCCCGAATACCCAAAAATGCAGGTAAATGTGCTGCTGAAAAACCCGGACACCCTGTTGATCACAGTTTCAGGCAGAGCTCAGTTGAACTGACTGCTATAGCAGACAGCATAAAATACTGGCAACATCACACCTGTTTCGGTTATTCGTGAGAACACGGTGTATGTGTAGTGCCATACAAAACATCAATAGAGTTACGCCACTTTTTTCTGGGTACAACATGCCAAAAGGCAATGGAATTTGGCCGGAACAAAACAGTCCTGAAATGGCCTGTAACAGTTCTATCGTTAATGTTGTTTTTTCTTGTCTCTTTCCATTCCCAGGCTATTCTGCATGTATCGAGATGCCTGGCGAGTGGCAATGTTGATGCTCTTGATGGTCTGGTGACGTCAGACGCTTTGGAGAAGATTCGAAGTAAATTTCATTTGTTCGACAGTCGACACCGGAGTCGGTTGCAGTTTGACGAATCCGATGTGTACATGTGCTTTGCTTATCAGATTGGGATGTTTTTTAATGAAGATTCAGATGGTTAGTTAGTTCGATGAAATAATTCCAGCAGGCATCTGGTTTCACCCCATCTTTTGACTGTGACAGATGGGTACCTGCATACTGTTTCACAGATATTGTTGACTCTTGCTGTTATGTGTTGCGTTTTGCTAAAAAAGAGATTGGGTACTCGTGGGATGCAGCCTGTGTTGTGATGAATGTCTACCTGCAGACCGTGACGTCGCAGCTGTGCTAATTTACATGGATACCTGATGTCTGCTTTGTTTTTTAGCACACAGATTCCTCTTCACATTTTTGGCTCATTTTGTTGTTTTAGTACTTTTGGTAAGGACTAAGTCAACTTCAAGGTATAGGTGCAGATTTAGCTGGCATGCCATGGATAGTTTGTCTTTTGTTGCTGTGAGATTGTTCTTCTTGTGAACAATTTTGTGAACTTGCCAAACGATAAGAGCATGACATTTTACAGCAACGGCTCTGTTGCATTTGGCATTCTCTGACATACAACATACATGATTATTTGTCTTTGTGAAGATCTGTAGACGATGGGGCATGGAAGTTCGAACGATCCCATCATCCTGAAATAAAAAATGAAAGAGGGGTTCTGTGTTAGATATTTCTCTGATTTACCTGTCCAGCATGCGTCCTAAAACATTTCATGAAGTTTCCTCAACTAGGTGCAAACTGGTTTTCACCGAGTAGGCCCTATAGCTAAATTAAGACTGAAGTGGGACTTATTGCACATCTAAACGGTTTAGGATTTCATGACAAAAATCATTGATGAGGATTAACCATTAATAAAACCATTGATGAGGATGGGTCCATCTTTTCTTGCAGAAGTTATTCATAATTTTTTGTATGTGGAGCAGGCAAGGCCACCTGTTTCTTGGTGCTTGGTTGTACACTTTCCTGGTTTCTTACTTTGGTTTGGACCATCACTGGCAGACACAAACAGGCCTTTTCCTTCGTTAAACCGTAGCCGTTCAGGTCCTCTTTGCTTGTTGCTTTGTGTGCAGGAAGTATGGTTTTTTAACTATTTCGTTGAAGCAATGTCTGTCAATCTTGCACAGACACTTTTGTCATTTTTTTTTTCATTTCTTTTCTCACCTATCTTTCCAGTGCAACGAAGGTTTGTCGAGATTACAGTCATCATGCATGCCATCAGGGGCCTTCAGAATATTGTGGATTCTTTTCAACAGTCGTCAACCACTATCCCGCCTCCCATGTTCAGCATGTCTGAAGAGATAATCAATGAATATAAACAGAAAATAGTCATCTGCAACTTTAGGTTTATAAGAGAGTACACAAAAGGTGTTGATGGAGAATGGATAGTTAATGTTGTCAATTATTTCCAACCTCTTGACGATCAACGATGATTGATTGAGAATGTAGTGGGTGGGTGGGTACCATTCATCCATTCAATTGCAACATGTGATTTCATTGATGCTCTTTGCAACCAACCTTTTGTTTTTGTTTTTCAAGAAAAGGATATATTGTACAGCTGGGATCTCTTAGATATGCCGCTGTGTGCTCTTTCTACTCTGCTTCTTGCTCAATCCTTTGGGGCAACGATGAACCCCCATTGATGTGCCAAACCGGAACACCAAGCATCACAAGATTATTTATAAATCATTATCTGAAGTGGCAAATAATGCCAGGGGTGAGGGGACATAAAATGTGATTGCACATTGGTGGTTCCTGTCTGCACTGTAGATTATTCTTTTGCTTCTTTGCTGATTATTCTTATTCTTTGTAAAAAAAATCAAAGAAAGAAAGCAAGAAATCTCTGTTCACTGCACCGTTGATAGTTTTTGTTTTTTTTAGCCAAGCGCAACGGCAACAAGCTTTTTAGATTAATCATTCGCCTGCTAAACAAAATGCCGAAACCCAGTTCTTTTATGTTGGCAATAAGAGGTGCTGTGCTGTTGGCATTCCGCTGCATGCCTCATTAGAATTGGCCAATAATTGTGGATTTGATTTGATGACGTCTTCATGCGTCTGTTAAAAATTTCAGTCAGAAGTACAACTGAAATTTGAAAAACAACAACTACTTTATCCTGCTATCATCCTGCTTGCAGTCCACAACAAACGTGCTAAAATCTAGGATTCAGCGCTGACTCCATTACAATGCACCGCAGCATTCAGCAATGCTCCAGATCGTGCTTGTAAATAAATTAGCAGCACTTTTGAATTTGCAGACGTCACCAGAGGGGTGCACTGCTAAGCGAAAGTTTGAAGCCTTTTTTACCTGGCTCCGATCTTTGCTACCTGACGCTACTGTAATGTTTCGCCACTGTAATGTTTTGATTGTTTGATTTCAACCGGTTGTTTCTGGTTTGTCAATATTTTGGTAGAGTGTAAGAAAACGCATCGTGTTAACTCTGTCATGTTTATTTGTGCAGAAGATACATGATGACCAAAAACGTAAATAAATAAATAAATCAAATCGTCCTTATAAGAAACTGCTAATCTGCTATGCTGTGAAGCTTCACAATTCAGATCACAGCAGATTAGTAGTTTCTCAGCAGGACGATCCAATTTATCAGGTTGATTTGAATTGGGTCCCGGATGATGAAAAAGTGTCCAGAGATTGGAATCAATTACCACAGATTGGAAAACCAACAGATTGGGTTGGGATATGGCCCACCCTTCAGAAAGGGTTGGATATTCTAGAGAAATGTTTTCTTCTGGGAGATTTTGTCTAAGAGATGGTCCCAGTCACTCCGCATAATATGGATGTTATCTGTTGTAGCTAACCTTAACTTCTCATTTTTTATTCGATTAAATTGTTAATTTATGAAAATAATACAATAAAAGATTGTCAGACCAATTTGTCATGTTTGTTGGGTTCATTCGTGCTCGAAAGGTGAAGGAAGTGAAAAATGCCAATTTTGGTTTCTGAATTCTCAACACTCCTTTTCATATGACGTCCCTGTACTGTCGCAACCATTTTCGAATCGACATAGTAGATTCGGAGATGTTTCTGCCCCTGGTCTGGAGCCTTTTTTTCGAATCATGACACATTGTTCTTTGCCACTAGTGTTGAGACTGGATCGAAAGATATCCCAGCAAAAAAAAAAAACCAGTGATGAATCACGAGTGGGAGTTGCAACAACTGCATGGAGGAATGTGGTGGGTGCCTCCAATCACGCTCGATTTACTGTCTGTAAAGTAACTTCTCTTTCCAGAAGGCTCAGGTTTTGGAGCCTGATTCGCATGTCCTTTAAGGTTTTGTTGGAGGCCCAGATAGGTTTTCTGCACCGCCGCCAAGTCTGAGTTTTTTTTTCCTGTTTTGCAGGTCAGTTTAGCTGACGACGACCAAAAATTGTAGCAATATCAAGTGTGGAAGACCGTCGTTGAAGAGGGGATTGACTGTGATTGGGATGCAAAGACTGGAAGTGCAGAGGGCAGAGTCAACTTGTTCAAGATTGGAATTCAGGTGGCCATTCACTTTGTATTCTCCTCTGCACTTCAAAGAAGAACATCCACACTTCATATCTCGCCACAGTCTTCGCACAGTTTTCAGCTTAGGTGACCTGAAAAACAAGGAGAGGAACCCAGACTTGGCAGCAGTGCAGCCACAACTAACCCTTAAAAAGGTCATGCAAGGTGGGCACCAAACGCTGAGCTGCCCAGAAACAGGATTAGGATGTAAATAGAATCCAAAATTGTGTACTTACTTTTAGGGCTTGACCGAAGTTGATTTTTTCCGATTTCCGATCATGAATTCTTTATAAAAAAAACCGATAAATACCGATTTTTTTATCTGTTTTCCATTTTTTCTATGTGCTTGCTTCTTTCATCATCACAATGATAGGTGCAGTTTGCAGTTATTGCTTTGATGAACAGTTAAAAAGAAAAACAGAAAAGAAAGGTTGAACTGCATTTCGATCTCATCTGACTCAACATCTTCAACTCGCAACTGTTCTCATTTATTTTCAAAAATTTGTTTGACATCTGGACATCGTTAACTTGCCCTCTCTCCATTCTGCACATGGGATGTGTTCTCTGCTCACTGGCACTTTACCTTTCCCACTGCTGGCATGGGTCCTCTGGTGAGTTGTTTTGGATCTGTACAGACCTGACTCCACTGCTCAGTTTTGCTGTAAATGAGAAAGATAAAGTTGTTCAGTTTTTAAAAACGAATCAGCAATGTTGCTGACCCATTTCTGTGGTGGCGGATTCAGCCTCCCTTGGATGGGGGACAGCAAAAAACGCATGCTTACAATATGGGATTTTGGGAAGATCCAAAGCAAGGCTCCAACAAAAAGCAGATTTCCATGGAAGAGGATCTGGGGACAAGGTCCGCCAATAGATTTAGAAATTCTGCTCTTTTGGGGTTCATTGGGTGGATGGTGGAAAAGATGAAAAGACAATGCGAGTATGGTGCGTCCGCGATGTGGTACCCACGGAAACTTGAAATTTCTCTTGAACCGATAAAGCGATTTTGATGAGACTTGATTTGCTGGAAAGCTGAAAATTTGACTGTTTCAATGGTGTATAACAACCCCTAACTTTTCATGCTGAAGCTCCAATAGAATTTGAGGGATAAACGTGTTCAAGTTAAGAAGTGATCCAATTCCGGCTTCCTGCCACATATTTTCAATGATTGTGCGATTTTTTCCGTTGCAACATGGTTTCCACCTGCGAGAAAGTTGTAGATGAAGCTTTCAGCTTTCCAAAAACACCAAAATCATTGAATTTCAACACCTTCAACACTTTTACTTCTCCCCTCTATTTCACTGGTTCAGGCACCACTTTTCCATTCCAGAGGGAATTAAAATTGGTTTTATCATCATCATCATGATGTGCGCTAATCCAACTGGTGCAAAATCTGAAGACAGTATCCAGTTTCATTATCTCCTCTTCACATAGCAGCAGGTGGTTCCATTCAGGGCTTATTATAGAGGGACGCTCACCATATGAATTCAAAAGAATTTTTCCTTCCCTTTTTCTACCTGCTCTGGGCTGGAGGCGATGACGTAGCTGAGATGACAACTTGAGTTTATCTGCCGCGAGCGCACCTGTTTGTTTAATCCTTGTTGGCCATCCTGCTGATGATTGTGCTGTCATTTTGCATTACATCACGTGCGGTGTCCAACAGTGGAATGGCGAATTTGCGCAGTTGCAAATTGTGCCAATTTCCATTGAAAGATAAAGGGCAGTGAATTACCGGTGTTTTATCTTCGTTTCCCAAAAACAGGCATGAGCAGTGTCTGGCGAGACGGATGCCGTCGAAAGGACCCTATTGCCCCTGAAAATGCCCGTTTTGAAACCTGTCTCTGCACTTTCTCTCCAACAAAAAAAAACAACTGACATTTGCTAAGGGATTTATTCTACCAAACCACTTGCGAATGATTTCATCAACCTTCATGAGAGATTGTTGCTGTCATTGCATTTTGGTTTTAGGAAACGAGTGTGGTAATTAACGTTTTCGGTAACTCATTTTTCAAAACCAAATTTGGTTTGGTGAAATACGAGGTGCATTACAAAAGTCTTTGACGTTTCCTTCTTGAAGCAAAACTACATGAGATAAACCTATGAAACTTTGTCACTTTGTAATCTGATGCTTTCGCTGTAAACGTGCTAAATTTCAGCAAGTTTGCACTGTTTGTTTCGTTTTGGCCCACATTTCCGTGGAGGTCCTTGTGGGCACTGGGTGAAATAGATGAATTGTTTCAATTGTCGAGCAAAAACGGTCAATTTTCGCTCATTGAAGCATGAAAAGCCCGGTGCAATTTCACCACAATTCCAGGATGTCTTTAGTGATTCTGTCCTGTCTTAAAATAGTATCAGAATTTGGGTCCGTCCACTAAACGGTGGTCGGGAGGCTGCCAAAGATGTCGGAACACTCATTCTGACCTCGGAAACTGCTGCTGCAGGTCAAAATGAGCGTTCGACATCTTTGGCAGCCTCCCTACCTCCGTTTAGTGGAAGGACCCAAATTCTGACACCATTTTTAGACAGGACAGAATCACTGAAGACACCCTGGAATTGTGGTGAAATTGCATCGGGCTTTTCATGCTTCATTGTGCGAAAATTGACCGTTTTTGCTCGACAATTGAAAAAATTCATCAATTTCACCCAGTGCCCACAAGGACCTCCACGGAAATGTGGGCCAAAACGAAACAAACAGTGCAAACTTGCTGAAATTTAGCACGTTTACAGCGAAAGCATCAGATTACAAAGTGACAAAGTTTCATAGGTTTATCTCATGTAGTTTTGCTTCAAGAAGGAAACGTCAAAGACTTTTGAAATGCACCTCGTATGTCAACAAAATTTGAATTTAAAAATATTCGATTTTGAATAAAACCAAAATATCAAAAAATGTGTAACCCAAATGGCCTTTTGCAAAACAGTTGGATTTTTTTGAAAACCTAAATGTTAAAAAACCGCAACCAAGAGAGTCTTGTGCAAAACCAAGGAATTTTTGGAGAACAATTGAAATTTGGGTTTTCAGAACAACGATTTTTTGGAGAACCACAGTGTTTTGAAACAATTTGCGAGACACTTTTTGTTTTTTGTTGAAACAATGGAAATTTGGTTGCATGAAACAAAAAAAAAAAGGTTTTCTCTGGAAGGCAAAAAACCTTTTCTGGTTCTTCGCGGCCAAATTTCTTTCATGTGCATTCAGCCTGAGCTCCTTGGCCTTTCCACCACGGAAAAGCCTTCTTAAACCAAGTCCAGTACCATGTCTGTTTGCCCCAGTCGTCAGTCCGAAGCATGAAGTTGTTCTTTGATGGAAAAAGGCATATATTTTGTCTCACTGAACCGTCAGATCAGTGGAGAATCATTTTTCAACGACAGTGATGGTTCCCTTCAGATTCATCCACGCAAACACTATCGGCTTCGAAGGGGGTAACGCGAAGATTTTCAACTGCTGTTTCTGCCAAGGGTTTCCACAATTCCCGATAGGGACATCAAAAATAAGTTCGGACGAGTTTTTTTGTCAGCCAATAAAGCACCCAATCTCTGCAAACTCGCTCTTTCAAACAAACGGGGTCAAAGGAGAAGGATGGAATCAAATAAACCACAGCTGACTTCCTTGCAAAATTGATGAATACCTCTGATGTCCCAATCTGACAAATCGGAAAATGGTCTGCATGGCTGTCATAGCCGTGACGTCACGAAGCAGGTAGTCGTGCCGTTTGCAACATGACCGCGAAAGCGTTTAACCCTCTATAATAAGCCCTGGTCCCATTCACGATTTTTGAATGTCTGTGCCTTGCAGATATTTAAACCTGTGCAGACCTATGCGTATGAAAAATAGGCCCACAGGCAAGCGCACACAGACTGTGTGTGCACCACAAGCGCGCACACAGACATGAATCATCCGCAGCCTTTTCAAAGCCTGGCAGCTGCGCAGCGCTGGTGGCTGAGGCGCCATACAAAGCGCATGTCTTGTTTTATGGAGGGGCTGCTGCCTGTATATGGGTGCAATGGAAAGACAGACGCCTATGCTGTCAACGCACGCAGTGGGTGGTCTTTTGCCTGTTCCAGAGCCACATAAAAGGAAGGCGCTCGCTAAAAAAGTGCAAGAATTGAAAATACAAAAATTCTGATCTTTTATTCTGATTTTCTTTGTGAATACAGAAAAATGGGAACCTGTATTTACAGGTTAAATCCGTCAAGCCCTACTTACTTTACAGACACCCTGTAGTCCAGTTCTTTTATTTGTATCCAGTTAAAAGAGGGAAAACACCTACCCAGTGGACCTTGCTGATCTTCAAGTCAATTTTAATAGTTTTATTATCCATTCCTCCTGGTCCTTGAAGATTCACCACCTTCCCAGGCTAAATTGACCGAGCACTTCGAAATTTGATTTGGACTCTGATTTTGCCATGCCATCAGGACAAGGCAGGGTATCAGCTCACGGGGGTGTAAAGGGCTTTTCGCAGGGGACAAGGAGCATCTGAGTCTTGGATCGGGAACCTGTCAGCAGGGGTAAGATCCCCTGATACAGGGTTTGTGGATTGTCCCCAAAGATCTGGAGCTTTTTTACATCTTTAGGTTCTCCAAATGGCATCTTTAGGCATAAAAAGTCACATTTTGAGCCATCTCAAAATGTGAGTGGTTGGCATCTCAGCCACATTATGGCTGAGATGCCAACCACTGTAAGCCAAATCCAGGGAATCCTCAGAAATAGGATATAGCAGCGTTTCTTAGCACACCGGTGCTCCGCGAAGCGAATTGCACTACGCCGCCAACACGAAAAAATTTTAAATTTTTTTCCTGTCTCAGAGGTCAAGTTCAGTTCAAGTCAAAAGACAGCACATTGCGCTCTCTGCATTCATTGCTGGTTGCGGAAAAAATTCTCTCGAAGCAGGGAGGTTCGGATTGTCACAACTCACAAGAGAAAGAGAACTCTTGTAAGTTACGAACGAAAGCTGGCTTTATTATGTCTTCTCCTTGTGAAGAGAAAGAGATCGTCTCTCTGGAAGAAAAACAAACACAGGACAACTGCACTGCGAGGACCGGAGGGCGGACAAACACAAACAGATTGGATTGGAGGCTGGAGTGCATGGACTGTGTGGGCGCTCCCGACGCTCGCTTGTGCGGTTGGCTTGCTCTGCCTGCAGCATTGTGGGAAGATGCTGCGCGAAATGGCACGCGTCTTCCTTGGAAACCGGCGCTCGTTTGTTTGTGTGTTCCCAGTTGGTGACGGATCGGATTTTTGTCTGGTTCTGCTGAAATCTCTTTTTGGTTGCGAAAATCATCTGAGGCTGACTGGTTTTTTTCCCTTGGCCTGCACATTATCAAAATTCCACCATATTTTTTTCTCCAGCCGTACGTCATAAGATAGTCTGAGCATACGAAACTCGACTCAACAGTGAACAGAATTTTGCAACAGCTGCCAAAGTTGGGCTTTGAATCACCCTGGGGGTTGTGTGAAAAAATGCCGTTTTTTTGAAAAAAGTGAGCATTCTGGGCACCATTTGAGGTTCAATTTTTTCAAAACCCCC
>JASGXE010014325.1:0-12062 GCA_030068105.1 Sinentomon sp. SZTP_YWyxl | reverse complement strand
GAGGGGGCCAGGCAGAATGAGACTGAGGCAGAATCGGACTGAGACAGAATGGGACTGAGACAGAATGGGACTGAGGAAGAATGGGTCTGAGGCAGAATGGGACTGAAGCAGAATGGGACTGAGGCAGAATGGGATTGAGGTAGAATGGGACTGAGGCAGAATGGGACTGAGGCAGAATGGGACTGAGGCAGAATGGGACTGAAGCAGAATGGGACTGAGGCAGAATGGGACTGAGGCAGAATGGGACTGAGGCAGAATGACACTGAGGCACAATGGGATTGGGGCAGAAGTGGACAGAGGCCGACAAAAAAATCTCCTCAGTCCCATTCTGCCTCAGTCCGTTCTATCCCAGTCCCCCGATCCTTCAAGGCTTGATTTATACGTGCAGGAGAGAGTGGACATGTAACCGGTAAAAAAACGGATTGCAAATTGAAAAATCTGCTGAAGCGCAGAAAAGAATTAGCTGTGATGGATTTTGCGGTCGAAAATATTTGCCAGATGCAGAGGATGTAGCAGATGTTCTTTTTTGTGCCGGAAACGTGCCTGCGGAAAGAGATTAACATCGTGCATGCTGGGGTCAACCCGATGGCGATATATGACGACATTCATTTCAAGGAGCGGTTTGGGTTCTATAAAGATTATGTTCGAGCTTTGGTGGCCTTGGTTGAAAGGAATCTGGGCCACCAAGAAGCGAACCATCCCCTTCATGTCGGGACTGAAATGCAAGTGTTGTGCACATTGCGAATTCTTCGCGTTGGAACATTTGGTTTGGACATATGCTCGCTCATCTTTGCTCCTGGAAACAACTATCCGGTTTCTTTGAAGGACTTCCACCTTGCTTGATTGGAACTCCACTGAGTTGATCCTCTAGTCTGTGGATGCCGTGGGTGCGCGCTGCTTCTTCAACCTGTTTGCGTGACCGCCAAATTTGGAATAACCAATCACGTATCGCTGTCTGTTTGATGTGACGTCTGCTATGGGAATCATCCAATAAAAACGAGGTGCGTAAACACCCGTTGCTCTGTCTGAATGAGATCTCTCCAAACTTGTTATACCCGCAGTTGTGGGTTTTGTTTCGGGTAAAAGAATCGGGTGCGAAAACACCGTGAACGTCACCCGCCGGAGATCTCTCCGACTTCGGAAAACCTTATGGTATCCCCGCAGTTGTTGGTATTATGAACATCGGGTAATTTGAGCACCGGGTGCAAAACACCCAGAAGGAGATCTCTCCGCTGATAGTGGTAGAGATATAATCAAGCCACTGTGTGTAGTTTTTTCCATAAAAGTTGCAAGAGGAATATGTCATATGTGCTATTTACCAATTCGATAGATCTCAGACCACTGTTTTGAGAAGATAATTGTTCAAGGTCAAATTCATTCTGGAGAATTTTTCTCATTCCGCTCTGGTGGGACAGTGTGTTGCGTCATTTTACCCGGCGAAATTGTTTTTTGTGGAAATAATTTCGCTTACAAGTGCTATGGTGGATCATTATGAGATGAGTGTATGCTTCGCTCGCTGCTCATCAGGAGAAACAACACCAGTAGGTGCCACGTTGCCAGCACAACAGAAATTAAATCGAAGGCGATGGTGAACTACCCTACATCCGCAAATCATTTTACCAGGGAGGATTTGCTCTGTGAAGAGTGTCGAGGAAAACCGATACTTTCAAGACCAGATCGCTCGAGTATTTTTCCAGAATCGCTCGAGGACTGGCAAAATGTGTAATTGCCGTAAAAGTTTAAGCGACCGTGAGTTCCGTGGGAACAAGCCAGCAATTCCTCTCACCGCAAATCATCTGGGAGAGGTTGCAAATGAATTATTGGGAAGGATCGGATCAACGTTAAAATCAGTCGTGCGTTGCGCAGATTTGGAAAGACATTCATTTGGAAAGATACTCATTCATGGATGGTACCCATTGGGCAAGTGTGCATCTTATGGCTGTGCTGAAGTTTTGGTGCCATCTATCTGCTGAGGTCCATGCATAAATAAGAAGCAGGTTTTGTTTTGACGTTGGGTTACCTTGATAATTTTCACTGGCCTTGATCCTTGGGAAAAGAAGGTTTTTTGTGGAGGTCGAGGGAACTGAAAATTTGTTATTGTGTTGTTGCGGAAAGTTGGAGGGAAATTTGCAGATTCTGGTGCTACCCTGCTATCGAAGAGATGCAGTAGACAGGCTAATTTATTTATTTTTTATTTATTTATTGATAAATAAATTACGACTGACAAAATGACTTGGTAAGTCGGGCTTGAAGACACAAGCATAGTCAATTTTTAAAAAAACAAAGTCAATGCAATGGTGAAAACATTCAAACAAACAATGGAACAAATGATTCAATTTCGTGGAATATGTGTGATTGTGTGCATTGTGTAATGCTACGGCAGGAGTTCGTTTGAAAATATAGTTTTAACAACAATTATTATTGGTGATGTAGCTGATAGGGCGTTCCATTCCCTTATTATCCTGGGAAAGAAGGAATTGTAATAGTCGTTACGGTATATAAATGGCACAGTTAAATGAAGACCGTTGTCTGTCCTTCTTTGTGGGTGGCGAATAGAAAACCCTTATGGGACAAAAATTTTGTAATCGCCGACTAAGATTTTTGCAAAGAACTTTAAGCGCTTTTTTTCTGCGCTCCAGTGCTCAGCGAGCGGAGGCAAATTTAGCTCACCAAGAACGCCGGTAATGCTGCTGCAACGCAGGAAATTGCTAGAAATAAATCTTGCTGCCCGTCCTCTCAAGTGATTCGGTAAGAACTATTTGGAGTGTATCCCACACCACACTGGCGTATTCAAGAATTGGCAGAACAAGCGTGGAATAAGCTTTGAGTTTTGCTTCTGAAGAAGCGAGAACCAGATTGCGTCGAATTAAACCCAAGATTTTTTGCGATTTCGCTGTAATGTAATTGATATGAGATTCCCAGAACAAGTTTTCTGGCAATGTCACTCCCAGGTACTTGAAAGTAGTTTCCTTTGTAACGTATTCCAGGTTAATGGTGTATGACGTTAATGAAGAGCCCCAACGATCAATAACTTTCGAACGCTAAAAGCGTACAAAAGCGCATTTGCTGGTGTTGTCTTTCATTCCCCAATTTTCGCACCATGTGTATATCACATTGAGATCAGTTTGCAAGGCAGTAATATCCAAGGATGATTTTACCGGCTGACACACTACCAGATCATCTGCAAACAGCCTGATTTTTTGCACTTAGTCCCCACGGTGTTGTCATTTATGTACAAGCAAGAAAAGCAATGGGTCGAGGACATTTCCCTGTGGTACACCTGAAGAGTTAGGATACACTTGCGTGGAAATAGACCCATCCCACTAGAGGATAGAAGAACGTACACTCAGGTAATAGAAGCTGCACAAACTGAAGAGGAAGTTTCTGCAGATGCAATTTACGAAGGAGTAAATGATGAGGAATTGTGTCAAAAGCCTTATTAAAATCGATGAAAGATGCGTGAACTGATAATTTGTGGTGTTCTGAACACAGGCCACAAACACTTGAGAGCAAAGCCATTCTCTCGAAAGCAACAACTTCATTTATTATTAGAGGGAGACAATGATCCTATACAACACGATGAGGACATGGCAATCAATAGAGAATCAAGGGAATGAACCAGTGCATATTGCCTGGTTCGGAATTTCAGTGGTGAACAGCACTCTAAGCCCAAGAGAATTCCTCAAAGAGTCAGCATCGCTGACTGACGACGCCGTGCATACAGGCGCACTTAACTTAAACTTATCTTAGATTCCAGGGCAAGAGGAGCTATGAACATGTTTGTGAAGGAGCAGTCTCGTTTGCATTTTTTGATGTTTTGCTGTGTGGTTCAAGTTTGAGTTGGGCTAGATAGTGGTTAGGTATTTCTATAATGTAGGTATGTAATTTTGTGTTGCGCTGGGGTTTTGCGAGTGAGTGAAAGATGTTTTTTCAGTTGTTTTGTCTTTTTAGTCGAGAGTAAATTTTTGGTTGTGGGTTTTTGCCGAAAAGAAGGCATCATACCTTACGTCTTGTCTTGTCTTGTCGCACTAAAATTGATTCGCAGTGAGTTTTATGGCATATGGTGTTTATTTGTTTTGCTTGGCCGTGCAGATTTATCATCTGGGCCCATTTTTAATCATTGCGGCAAGACAATTTTTAAACATTTGTTTTTAAAACATACCTGTAATTAGATTTTTGTTCATGAAGCTCCTGATTTGTTGTTGTCCAAAAAGAGTTGATCCTGTCCCTTTCAAGCTGGAAGTAGCTTCGATCTTCTCTTTCTTTTCTTATCTCTTCTTCGCATTTCAAGATATGACCCTCAAGCTGAGATCTGCTCATGTCAGATACTGAGATGCCGCCAATTTGAGCGGCTGAATCCGATTTGCCGCTGCGTTTTGTCTTCTTTTTTCGCTTCTGATGCTGTTTCTGTTGCTGTTGCTGTTCTTTGATTCTCTTCTGTTGTTGTGTTGGGTGATGCTGTTTACTTGTAACGGCATCGCTCTTCGAAGCAGAAACAGAAGCAGAAGTAGAGACAATTCTTGATAAAACACCCGTTCCTGAAGCCATTATAACTATACACTGCGGAGAGTTATTACAAATTGTTTTTGAAATTACTTTGACAACTGTCGCAAACCTCAATCCATGAGCGTTGTTTTGTGGCAGGGAGCGACAGCCCCCAAGCCGAAAAGTAATCCCCAGCGGTTCCCCAGCCCTCCGTGATTTGTGTTTTCGGCTTGCCCTTGTGGGAACTTTACATCCAAAACACCAATATTGCACTGAAAAGTTATCGAGCTGTAGATTTAAAAGTTCTTTTTAACCAGAATATCGACGCACATGATGTGGGTTTTTCTTCGTGCTTGCGGAGTCATGGGCACAGTCAAGTCGGGGGGTTTGCGGACTCCACCCTCAGATCTCCAGATGTGCCTGCGCTCTTACGTGCGCAAAAGACAACAGAGGGAGTAAAGCTAAACCCTGCAGAGTCTACGGTTCCGACCGATTTCGGTTTTCCTTTGATATTTGCCAAATCTTATACCTCTGATGATTGCGAAACGCATCAAGTTCTCGTTAATTGTTCTGAAGCTTTCTGATCGTCCTCATCCGCGTCCGAAAATGAGCAAAACCGCAGCCCCAGTTTTTTGCATGACTCTTCGACGGCACTTTCAGCCAGCAGTAAAAAAACAATAAAGGTTTTGCAAGAGGGAAACGGGTCGGCCTACAGGCGAGACCGTTCAGGGTTGTTCCTGGCGGTTTTGGGGCGTCCCCGATCAGATTCATACGACAACTACCGGCATCAGTCATAATACATATTAGTATTTCTCTCTTTCTGTAATTGTTCCTCATAAATGCGATTTATTACTGCAATTTTTCTCCTTCTTCGTTGGTTCTTATGGACAGATAGTCCTTCGGCTGGTGGTAGAAAACTATAGGCGGCAGAAAAGCGCTTTGTGGCGTGGAACATCAGGCAATTTCTTTTCATTGTATGTCAATGGTATCCGACTCCGTTGAGGGGTATGTGGACATTGCTCACCTTAAGACAATTTGGGGGGAATAGGTATCTCCGATTGCGAGGCGCCTCGGGGAGCGTACCACTATTTTTGGAGCGTCACTGACACGTTCTATCTATAGGTCCCACCACTAATGCGCATACTCAGCTTGAAAAGGGCGACCCATTCCCATCAGCAAACAATCATTGAGGCTAATCTGTTACGACCATTGGCCACGCATATTGTTGAAGCACTGATTTTGTGAAGTGCTAATTTTGCAGTACGACCGCAGGGAAGAAGAAAAACGGAAAAGCGTACCTGGATAGAATGTAATTTAGACCGAACAGTATTTTGACGAAAATTCGGTGCAATCACCATTCGAACTTGAATACATTCGAACTAAAAATACTTCGATCTAAAAACCACTCGGATTAAAACCACTTGGATCAAACACATTCGGTATAATTGCCATTCGAACAGATACGATTCGAAGTTATTAGCTTTCTGTCAAAGTGACATTCGAACAAATTTCAGTTCGACATACTGCCCATTCTTGTTAGCTGTTGACATGAAATTTTGGCTTTTTTTTCTTTTTTCACCGATGTGCGCAGTTGGAGTTCGGTTCTTTTTCATTTTCCCATTAAAGCTTTTTGCCTTTAAGCATTTTGCCTTTTAGCTTTACTTTTATCCTGAACGGGTCAGAGTTAGGTTCGAGTTATAGGTTAGGTTCGGTAGGTTAGGTTATGTTAGGTTAGTTATGTTATGATTAAACCAACACAGCAGCCACAGCGCAGCAACCAGCCAGACGTTTCCGTAATTTTTCGGTCCGCAAATTCGATGCAAACGACATCCGATCTAAACGCTACTCAAACCAAATCAAATTCGGCAGAAAAATCATTCGGAGAAAATCACATTCGGACCAAAACCAAAAGTGGTTCGTTCTGAAGTGTATTCAGAAGATGAAACGTTCGAACTAAAACGAAATCGACCCCAAGGCAATTCTGACTAAAAGCCATTCGGACTGAACACCGCTCGGACATAAAGTGCATTTGGCCAAACTTCATTCGACCCAAATAACATTCGAACCAAAAACTATTCGAACTAAAAATTCATTCGAACTTATTAACGTTCGATTCACTTCCCCCTATCCAGAAAACTGTTTCCCTTTCTGCGAAGAAAAAAAAAAGAAAAAAACTGGCCCTTCTTTGTGCCGCATTGATTATTATTGGAAGGCAATTGCGTTGCAAATCGCAGTGGAGCATATCTTAATTTCAGTTTTACAAGTCAGACATACGGAAAACAATGAACGGGGATGAGATTGTTCATGATCACGCTTAGTGAAGGAGCCAGTTCTTTACGCAAGCTCCAGGAAGCCTGTCCGGACCCACAGCCTTCTTTGGATTTGTTTTGGTGAGAAGCTTGTAAACATCCTGGACCTGAATAGGTTAAAGGGTCCCAAGCCAATCACTTATATCTGGAGCAATGTCCGGAACTTCGAAGTCATTGAGACTACTCGGTGAAAATACTCGAGTTAAGTAATCATTTAACTCCTTCTGTCCCACAAATGGTGTTGCAATCTTTTGGGGCATTCTGACTTTTGCAACATACAGTCGGTAAAAAAGTCAACGAAAACCCGACATGTGCTTGCATCAATGTGGCCGCAAACAATTTCGGAACCCGGGAATAAATCGAGCTGTGAATGGTGTGATGCGCGCAAAAACTTTATACTCAGACATTCAAAATACCCGGGCCATAGGAGATTTTTGTCAGACTTTTGAGGCACGGGGCAATGTTATTTCCCATCTACTAAGCGCTGATTAATGCATTCCTTCATGTAATGTGTTTTGCGGCGCATGAGAAATGGGAAAATAGATTGCCCCGTGCTTCAAAAGTTTGAAAAAAAACGCCCATGGCCCGGGTATTCAGAATGGCTCTGTATGAATGGCAAACGTTTTGTTGAGGAATTCCTCAGAACGCCTGAGAAACAAATGGCGCTGCAAATAGCACAGCGCTTTCTGATGTGTGTTGCATACGGGAGAAAAAAGTCAGGGGCAAACCCAGGCTTGCGACGACATGATTGATATGAAAATGTTTTCGTTTTCTGCGAAGCAAACAACGTGAACTGTCCACATAAAATTCAGCAAAGTCACAAAAGTTAAACATTGCAGAATGTCACAAAATTGGACATTTATCGGTTGGAAATATGCCTGGCTCACATGTGGCCACATCATCACGAAATAATTTGTGCACAGAGCGTTATACGGAGCTCATCGAAAGTCCTCGAACATAGGAGCTCAGTTTTAACTCAGGGGCCATTCAGAATACATGGCATCGCGCGCTGCAAAACATCGTGACACTCGTGCAAGGTATGAAGTTGCAACTCGCGCTGTTGAAATCAGATGGCCCCTGTATTAGCCTGGCCTTCAAAATATCTCCTATGTTCGAGGACTTTTGATAAGCTCCGTATAAGTACAGTGTCAACCAAACGTCCTGGAACCGATAGGAGACATTTCAAAATAAAAGTCCGAATGCTGTGGTCTACTATACAGGGTGTCCTGTAAATCAACCACCGAAATTTCAGAACAGATTCCCCAGGACCATACAAATCGAACTTAATCAGGGGAAAAATTCCCCCCATTTCTGAGTTATGCCCCCCAAAAATCCCCAAAAATGGACCCTTTTGGGGTATTCATGGGGGAGGTAAAATTTTACCCTAGAACAGTCAAATTTTCAGAACAGGTTCTATGAACGAGTAAAACAAAAAATGTTCAGTGACAAAAAACCGACCGAGCCTCCAATTCCACGCAGTGCCCACCAAAAAATCCAAAAAAGCCCTGGTGCTGGAATACGCGTGCGCAGCACGGGACCCGATGCTTGCTTCCGAGATTCAACTTTTAGAAAGTACCCAGAGACGTGCTGCTAGAGTTATCTCCGGGAACTTCCGTCGCTGTGCCCCTGTGTCAGCTATCCTATCAGACCTACAACTTGAATCCCTTCGTGATAGACGACGTAACCGCCGGCTCAAAATTTTTTCTGCAGACCTTGTTTTACAAAAATACCCTGTTCCGATTCCTTTCTGCTATTGCCTAAAATCAGTTCAACGCTGTTCCGACCACGGGTTTTGTTTTTCATATCCAACACCCGCAGGCACAATTTTCTTCTTAATTCATTTTTTCCAAAAACAATAAGAGAATGGAATTCCTTTGACGCTCCATCTCGGTTGTTTCCAAAGCACTCCTGAAACACTTTCTTATAAAAAAGAGACTTTTTGGATTTCTCTCTCCCCCCCCCCCCCTGATTTAAAATTACATGCATCACTGAAACGGGAGCGATTTCAGCGGGTGGTATTTTTCGGGGAGTATTTCGTGTAAATTAAATTAATTATGTTGAAACTCAGAATGGATGAGTTCTTTGGGTGTACTTACATGCTATTCTCTGAGAGTTCTTGAGAAAAAAGAATGAAAATATGAGTTGTTCTTTACGACACAGGAACAGAGAATTGCGAGAGGTGATTGGATCGACAGTTTGTCAGTTTCAATGGAAAGTATCACGATTAAAAGCGCCAACCTGCACAAAAAGAATTTTTGAGAAGTGAGAGTCTCTGAGATTCCCTGCGCTCATAAAGTGGGAAAAGTTTAAGATCTCTGCATATCCGTGAAAAAACTTGACTATTTCATTTTCGATTTGTCTCTTTGAAACTGGATATTGGTTCTGTTCTAGATAACAAAAAACCCGTCTTTTCCATTGCACTATTGTTGGGAAAAACTGCACTCTTTGGCGTTTGGCTATTTTCATGAATACCTTTTTCTGATAAGGGCGGAACTGAAGGATTAAGGACACGTGCTCTGAAAGCGAGTAGGAGATTTCAGCAAGCAAGCAGAAGCGAACTTGATCGACAACGTCAAAACCTGCATTTTCCGCGTTGGCTCGAGCACTACGCAGCACATATGGCATCATTTAAGTAGGTCCTTTTTACATTGATCTGGTATGTCATCATGCTGCTCTTTACGGAAAATCATGCCATATCGTTTCTGTCCTTTAATATCCGGATCACTCGAAAATGATCTCGGCTGCCACATATGACTTTGCCCGATATAGGTCTCTTGTCTATTTGAAATAGGCAGTTTTCGTGAATGTACCAAAAATCGTAAACGCATTGGAAAATATTGAGAGGTGGAAAATTTTTGCTGAAACAAATTCGCCCATTCCCCAAACTGGGCTCTTTTCTGTGACAATACCTCTAATACGATAACAGCAAAAAATTATTTTTTGCTGTTTTAATAATAAAAACAATAAATATGTAATAATAAAAAAAAACACAGCACCAATCTTGATTGAAAACACCGAGAGCATTGCTAAGGTTTAGTGTCCATTCACTTTCCCTCGCGATATTTTCTTAACGCAGAAATGAGCAGTTGTGTTTGTTGTGAAAACTATTGGCTATCGTAAGCACCGGCCTTTCGCAACCTGTCGATGCGTGCGGCGTGCCCATACACACAACGTGCAAAACGCAAAACGCAACATGCTATCCCTGTTGTCGTGTCGAAGGATTCCAACAAATCGCACTAGACGGAATGCAGAAAAACTGACGGTGTTTCTCCCGAGTTTGGCACGTCTTGTGCTGCACCTCTGCTGCAATGTTTGCTAATCAATTTGGTCACCATGGTGACCACTTGTTATCGGGTGCGATGGACTTTTCATGTTCTCATTGGAAAGACGAAAAAAGCGGACTGCTTGTCGGCAGCACAAGACAAACAATCCCTCACATTCCTCAAAAGAACGCCCATAGTCAACTGGCGCTGGACCACCATGCTGCTCTGTTGACAGTGCTTCGCCAGCGGCTTTGGACCTGCCATTAAAGCAGGAAAACCTCGGTAGCGCATGACATGCTCAACAGAATTGTTCAGATCCGAATCTGAAAACATAAAGTTCCTTGTGTGCACAAATGTTTAATTTAATTCATGAAGCGCTCCCAACAGAGGCGAGAATTTTAGCGAATTGTGAAAAAGTCCGCCATCGCTGGTGGTAGCCAAAAGAGCCGCTTGCCGAAAATGGACTTTGCTTTTCGACTTCGTTTCGCCGCTGAATTCCCTGAAATTGATTCGGCAATAAAATGCGGGTGAATTTTGTGGAACAAAACCAACGGACAAGTATGAACCTTCCCAAAACTACACGCAATAAAATTGAACCCGAATTCATGTTCGTCTCGGTATGATCACCACTACTGTGATCTGGACACCAAGAACCCTTCAGGACACCAAGACCGTAAATCCGCCACTGCCACTGATCTCATAAGATAAAGGATTTTGATGTGGTCTTATGGACGGATAGGTCCTTCAGGATCCCATAAAGTCCCTTATTATAGGTTCCAATAAGGTCATATAAAACATTTTATAGGTTCCATTGATGGGAAACATGAGAAAAGCTTTGCAGTGAAGCGACCGGACAGGTTTCATTATTTCTTGTTGCGGCCTCTTATTTCGTCTGCGGAAGGTACCTTTCAGTCGGTTGCAGTTGGTGCTGTGTGCATGATGGCTGTGTGTGTCCAGTGTCGTGTTTTCGCTGGAAAATGGAGTTTGAATTATCATGAAATCTTGGGCCAGTAAAGCTTGGAATGGAAATGACACGGGAATTCAGAGAGGCAAATTGTTTGGATGATTTCTGCGCCTCCTAAATGACATTCATAGATGTACAGATTGAGTCGTGTATTGTAGATCGTGTAAAATGCTGGAAGTACTTACACGGGATTGAAGTTCTGCAATGCGATGCAAGGAACATTGGGTTCACTCCTCACTGTTGAACCGGGTTTGGCAACAAGTCGTTGTGCCGCACAATGTTAGAATTCGCCAGAGTCGATCGAAAAGAAAAAACCGCGTTTCTGCACACACAAAAAGTCAACTCCAGTGGTCAGCAAATCTGGGATAAATCGCAGTAGGAAAAACTCCGGGGATTCTAAAGAGTGGAGAATTCATCGCTTGATGGTTCATAGTTTGGAACACGAGGAAACTGCGGATGAGTGCCGTGCCAGGATTAACAATGGAGGATTGCTCCCAAGATGGAGATTTCCAGCATAAGAAGTAATAAAATCAAAACCTCGTGCAGGCAGCCGAGAAGCAGTCAAGGGAACGATTTGGAGATCGATAGAGCAACAAAATGAGATAAGGAAAGGAGGGAAGGCATATTGTAATGATACAATCACAAATTCATGCCTGTTGCTGCTGTAAAGGAATCAGTAATTTACGCTGGGCTTTACTCCACAAGGAGACCACATCCACCAGTTCTCGAACGATCCTTACGAAATATGTTGAATTTATCGGGGCGTTGAATTTATTCATTTTTTTAAATTTCTTTTGATTTGATTGGGCGATTGAAAATATATTATGATTGCCGTTCCCGATCTCAGTATTTTTTAAAAAACCTTGTTTAGGCAAGGTTGCTGCAGTCTTGCCCAAAATGTATAAATCCATGTCTGATGTTGAGCCCTTGGTCAATCTTGCGGCAAGACTGCTGCAGACTCGCGCCAAGGTGCGGTGTTGCTTGGGAAGTGCATTGCATCAGCACCCATCCTGTGGCCAAGTGGCCACAAGGTGGCGGGCA
>JASGXE010014324.1:0-11221 GCA_030068105.1 Sinentomon sp. SZTP_YWyxl | reverse complement strand
AATTTTTGGGAGCAGTAATTTTTTTTTTTGCAATTCAAGCCTGGGCAATTTGGAACACAACGGATAAGATTTTCAACTAGCAAAATGAGCAGACCATTGAGGCCTTCACTGATACCAAAGTGCTGGTTATCCAGCCGCAATTTTCAGTCTTAAACGACCAAATTGAAAAAAAGGTTTTCCGTTCTTTATTTATTAATAGACGGCTGAAATTTGGTACATGTACTGCTCTCTGAGATCCCATTAACTCTAGCCAATCGCTTGATCAACCCTTCACGTTTTGGTGACGGTGCGTGAGCAATAAGCCAGAAGTTATGGTAACTGAGCCAGCAAACGTAATAAAGATTAAGATCGCCAAGCAGTACTCATGGCCGCCGCCGGTCCTTTGGTAAGTGGAGTACTGTGGTGCACGAAGCATGCATACAAAAACCTCTCTCAAGTGGTCATGGGTGTCCCATCCTGAGGAGGGGGACGAGACAAAGACGAGACAAAGACGGCACAAAGAAAACACGGGGAAGGTGCGCCTGCTAACAGCAGACAACGGGATCATTTTAATCGAATCAAATCACATCAAAACACAAAACAGCATTTTGGAGAAAGCAATATGAAGAATAGCATCATTGAACAGGGAAGGTCATGTCGAAGACCAAGAAAGTGCATGAAGGAATATCAGAATAAATTATATCCTAAGCCCAACAGGAGAGACAAAGGAACATGACATGTAATCGAAGTCACAATTGAAGTAAACAGAAAGTGCAAGTCGATTGGAAGAACAGACAGCAAGTACAAATGTAAACAAAACATTAAGCAGCAGGAGATGCACATTGTATGAAAGCAGGGATACATGGCAGTAAAATACAGAAGTCAAAAGACATAGTACAGGCAAAAGGTAAGTACAGGCAAATTTGGTTGTGGGCTGTGTTGTGTTGTGGTTGTTTTGTGGTTATGTTGTTGTGTTGTGGTTTGTTTGGTTGTGTTTTTTGTTTTTTTTTGTTTGTGTTTGGTTGTGTTGTTTTGTGGTTGTCTTGGTCGGGAGATCAGATAGCCGTCTGACGAAGGGGTTTCAAATGCAAAATTCAACTTTCTCTTTTCCAGTTTTCAAGTTCACAATGGAGAGTTAGCTCCTGTGCTGTCACAAGATATCTATGAAGAGCTCATTGGGGGGTCAACCATCTGTTTTATAAACCGTGTATCAGACGTTATCCAATCTCCCTTAACAAGGAACAGGACGGGAACCTGCAACCACGGCGCTCCCAACGAGCCAGCAAAGTAATAAAACTGAAGAAAAATAGTGTTCCTTTCCTTACCATGGCAGTATCGGAAGCCAACCAAACAGATTTCTTGCAGCAGTAGAGTGGAACCAGCTCCTCCATTGCACTCCGGAACAACTCTGAATGCCCGTCCGATATCCCATACCTGCCAATGTGGAAAAATTGGAAGACAATATCTGTGATAGAAGCCACTGAAATGGACTGGAGCACTGCATTAAGGGGGCCCACCCCTGTGATGTTTTCTGGGCATTTTGGTCCAAAAATGAGCAAATCCGTTGAGAAATGGCTTCTCAAGAGCAAATTTCAGCATGCGATGCAAACGCGTCTGCAGCTTTTTCAGCATGTCTAAAAAATAGACTGTTCGAAAACCTCGTTTTTTCTCGCATTTGATTTCCGGTTGTAAAAAAACTTGCGAACAACATATTTCAGTCATTTTTAGGGCTAGAGAGGCGAAATTTGGTACACTTATGTAAAAAAGCATGCTGAAGGGACTGACAGAGCCGGATTTCTGTTTTTTCACCCAAAACCATCAAATAGCATCTCATTGCATAATGGTTTGTTTCTTTACTGAAGTCAATTTTTTACAGAAAAAACATGACCTTAGAGTGAAAATGTTAAAATTTGGGCTCTGTCAGTCCCCTTTTCAGCATTTTTTGGTCCAGAAACATATAATCACTGTTTCAAAATTGGTTCTGGCCTTTCAGTTAGACCATCGCTAAGAAAGCGCTAACTTTTTATCTTATTTGTTGAATATCTAGGGAACCGGGTGAGGTACAGCATTGAAATTTTGCACAGGCATTCCTCTCAAGGGGCTAGGTATGCCCTCCAAATTTAAGCAAAATCGGTCAACAAACACCGAAGTTGGTCCGCTAGGGTGGGCCCCCCCCCTTAAGACTGAGTGGCCGAAGCTAAAAGCGAATTTCCGTGAACAGTGAAAGATATCAACGAAAAATTAAAAAAAATTTCCAAAATGGCATCTATCGTCACAGCACACTGAACAAAAGCAATTTATAATCCACAGGACTTCTATGTCTTTGGTTTCTTCTTCGTAACGTGCACAAAAAAAAAAAATCTGGTTCTCAATCCCACCGAATATCCCTACCTTAACTCGTAACTTTTTCAGAAATTAAGTGAAAGCTTGAAACCTTTTTATCTTTGCAACTTGATGCCACTGTAATGTTGTGATTGTTTGATGTCAACTTGCTGTTTCTGATTTGTTTTATTCTGGACTAGCCGGGCTGCGCCCGGCCCTGCCGGGCTGCCACTACAGTGTGTAAAGTAATTGCATGATTTTGAAATCGTGTTTTGTCATCGGGCTCTCGGGTTTACAAAGAATACAGTTTTGTTGCTGTCTCGTCACGATGACAGAACCCGACGTCGGCCTTACGGGTGTCAGGTGTATTTGTGCAGTATGCTGGTGGGCCGAAAAGGGGATCAAACGACGTACGCATTGCAAGTATCTTCGGAGGTGATTGTTTCCGGGTCGTCCTCATTGACTCAGAAAATGTTTTCCTTCATGATTGCCCTTCTTGAAAGGTTTGCTTGTTATATGCTTGATGTGCGAGTTATGTCTACTTTCATGAAGCTGCGAGGACATTTGAGAGTGTTTCCTGTTGGGTCTGATGGGTTTCCCGTGAGGAGATTACCGGAGACGGAGTCAATACGGAGTCATGCAGCATAAGCTGCTCATATGTATTTCCAGAGCAGTGTCGTAGCCTTTAATCTGATGGAAGATAAATTCATCTGGTCTCCGTGTCCCAATGCAAGAACCACTGCAAAGGAAACATGAGAAAAGCAAAAGCAACGTTGGTCCAGGACAGTACTTGGAAGGGCTATCCTCGTGCCCATGGTTGGGCTGCTGAAAGGGGGCTTACAGGCCAAGTCCCTCGACTCCTTAAGGATGAGACGGCAAACGGGAGATCCGCCCTGCAGCATGACATTTTTGCACCGTAAAGAACACCAGGATCCAGGTCCATGACATGGGCCTGCGGTAACAGGATCCGTATAACCATGAATCGTTTCGTTTTGGGGCAGACAGGTTTCAGGGAAGACATTGGGAAACAGTTCGGAATACCTGCCGCGCCTCCTTCGCCGCACACGCCGCTTCCGCCACCTCATTTGTTCGACTCGCCGCCTCGGTTCCTTTTCTCGCCGCCTCCTATAAATGTGAGCTAATGAAGCGACGGCGGAGGCGGCTGATTAACGTCAAGCTGACAGTGGACAACCAAAACCACCGAAATCAGCAACCAAATGAACCATATAACCAGCAATCCAAACAGCCAATTTCGCCATCGTTTTGTTGTCTTTCTAAAAGGTGCCTATAAACCAAACAACCGAACTTCTTGCACTTCTTGTCCTCAACTTCTTGGGTTGTTGGTTTGGGTGTGGGTGGATGCTGATTTTTTCAGCTTGTCGCGCATCCAGCCCGCCTGTTGCGTTCCGAAGTGAACCTGTCCGAATCTGTTGGTTTGAGAACATTGCCGAGCTGTTTTACTACTGATGCCCGCGGGTGCAGGGTTTGGTGGATTAATGGTTGTTTTATAGTTTGACCGAATCTGCAGCGCAGAAAAATAAAAGAGCAGAAAGTGATTGCAAAGCTGAGCCAGCGGTTCACGTCGAAAACAACTGCCGTGTGCGGGTCGGGACACTGAAGTTCGAAAATCTTTGTGATCGAATGGCGCAAATGTCGCAAAATCTTCAACAAATCCAAGAAAAACTGACCTGACCTTACCTTACCTAACCTAACCTAAACGCAAATTATTGGAAAAACAATAAATCGGCCTCCGCCGTCTCCGCCGCCTCCGCCGTCTCCGCCGCCTCCGCCGCCTCCGCCGTCTCCGCCATCTCAGCCGCCTCATTCGTTCAGGCGGGAGAAGGGGTAACAGTGCCAAAGACCTGTCTACATGTGGACTTGGCAATTTCGCGGACATGTGCTATTCCTTATTCGCAATTAAAGCGAACCAAACCTGACCAAAGGGCGGGGAGTTGAGCCAGCGGTTCACGTCGAAAACAACTGCCGTGTGCGGGTCGCGACACTTAAGCGCGAAACTCTTAAAGATCGAATGGCGGAAATGTCGCAAAATCTTCAACAAATCCAAGAAAAACTGACCTAACCTGACCTTACCAAACCTAACCTAAACACAAATTATCAGAATAACAATAAATCGGCCTCCGCCGTGTCGGCCATCTCAGCCGCCTCATTTGTTCAGGCGGGAAAAGGGGTACCAGTTTGAAAGACCTGTCTACATGTAGACTCGGCAATTTTGCGGACGTGTGTTATTCCTTATTCGCAATTAAAGCTAACCAAACCTGACCTAACCTCTCCGCACATTGCCAAAGAACATTGGGTTCGGGTGGGTTGGGCTGGGTTTGCAAAGGGCGGGGAGGCACATTTTTTTCCCAATCCACTTCCGCATGCGCGTCTCTGATTGGCTGTTGGTAATTCCAGCCAATTTCAACATCCAATTTTCAAAACCAAACTTAACCTGACCTAACCTGACCTAACCTAACCCTATTGCGACCCAAGAAAGAGTTGCGAAGCGGTGGCAAACACGCCAAATGGCAAAAAGCGGTGGCAAGGCAAAAATGCGAAAATTGATGACGTCACAAATTGAGACGACGTGATTGGCTGTTGCGATGCTGCTGTCCGCGGAAGTGGATTGGAAAAAAAAATTATGCAGCGGGGAGAGGTAAGGTCAGGTTTGGTTAGCTTTAATTGCGAATGAAGAATAGCACACGTGTGCGAAATTTTCGAATCCACATGTAGACAGGTCTTTGGAACTGTTACCGGAAAAGGTACCGAGACGGTGGGTGTAAAAAATGAGGCGGCAGAAGAGGCGTGTGCGGCGGAGGCGGCGGTCGGCAGGTATTCCGCACTGTTACCGGACATTACGGCGGCCCAGATGGGGGTCTGGGGGCGGATCCTGCCGGTAGTCGGGGTCTGGATTGGAGCTCAGCGGGGTTCCAAGGGGCAGATACAGCCCCTGGTGGGGGGCCTGCGGGCGGTGCAGCCCCACGCAGAAGCTGAAGGAAGATTTGAATTTTGCGATTCATTTTTGGTGCAGTATTTGTATTCTGGAGGCTAAATTTTCCTTCAGGGCGATCAAGAAGCAACGTTTGGTTCTAAATTTTAATTGCCACACTGCTGTTAATTTTTATCAATTGAACATGCGAAGATGAGGGGCTTTGGCAGGGCAAAGAGACACAAAAACATTATGACAAATGATGACAAATGAAATGATTTGTTGATTGACACAAATTTTGCATTTTTTCTTGACACCATCAGTGAGCATTTTGGAATTGCTTTCTTCGTCCCATCAACACAAAGCGACGAAGCATTAACAGCTCACTGCTTTGGCTGCTCAAATGTTCGGGCTCGGCTTCCGTCCCGCGTGCCGCGAATTTCCAAATTCCAAACAAATCGCCAGAATTTCAACTGGTGCGTTCCACGTTAAAAACACGAAAAATACATCTTTAACCAATCCTGCCTGGTGTCAACCAACTGAGTGCACCAACTGCATGTTTTCAACCTTCTGCGCAGTGAAAACCTGCTGCGTGGTGTCTGCCCATATGTGTTGAAAAGGCCTTCGGCATTTTTCAAAAGATTTTCCAGAAAAACCCCGCCAGGATTCGAACCAACCATCCACGCATTATTTGCACATCGTTTAGACCACTCGGCCACGACGGCAGCTGCAGGAATTGGCCTCGGGAATCCATATTCACACAAATTAATATTCCCTGGCGATTTCTTTGGAAATTTCGCGCGCATGCTATCTGTTCAAACTGTTCAGCTTCAGTGCAATTTTCGTTGATTTTTACTGCCATCTCTGAATTTCGGAGGAAATCACTTTTCTGCGCCCATCACCATCTATGAAATGCAAAGTGCGCCAAATTTTTTATGGGGCCCTGTGTCCTTCAGGGGCAAAATTTCGAAAAAATGGCTCGATGAAACCCAGATTCTGGTCCCGTGCCTTTGCTGTCCAAATTTGGGCGAATTCGGCCTTGCAGATCGGCGGGAATCGTCTAACAAAAAAATTGGCTCCTCTTTTATATATAGAGATGAGTGCAAAAAAATCATTGTGTTTTACTCCACAATGTTTACTTGTGCTGATGAATAATGAGCAAAATCCATAAATAAAATAATAAACAAGCCTTGTGCACAGATGGTATTTGGGATCTTGTTCCAATCACAGATTTATCCACCCTATCGGGCCTGGATCAGTAGGTCATTAGCACAAATTGCATGCACATAAAAATTGGAAATCGTGTAATGCTCCTCACGGAACATGAAAATTATGTCAAAGCCATCCAGATGCTAATCCCACCTTTTGTAATTCCGTTCCAATGAGTACACCTCGTAGTCTCGAGGATTCAAACCAAATGGAAATCCACAAATTAATTTCTTTTAGAGCCGATAAAATAGGCCTAAAAGACGTTAGAAAATGGGGCAATAAAGCGGATGAAGGATAGATAGGTACAAAAAACAAACCATATTTTCGAAGCACCGGTGTGAAGATATTCGATCCATGGCAAACAATGCGGATCTCTGTACCAACAACACGTTGAAAATAGCATTCCAACATGCAACGTGGGGACTGTGACACCTAAAAAAAGCAGAGGAATATTAACCATATGTGAATTTGTTTTGTCTCAATGACGGTTGTGTTCAGACGGCGGTTAGCTTCTCAAACCGCTATCTGAACTGATGTCGGTTGAAATGGCAGGAAGATTTTCAGATCTCCAATGATTTTATTTTTATATCAGTTGAGCAAAATCTGTGTTGCTTGTTCTAAAACAGCAGCCCTCATGAAACAGCAACTCGAATATAAATTTTTGTAATTTACTTTTTGAACAATTGAAGTACGTGCCACGAATGGGTTGAATTCAATTTACCTGTTGAAGCATGGAATTTCTACAGACGGACAAGGCTCATCTGCTTCAACATGGTAAATTTATTTTTTTTTACCTCCAGAATAAAAAATAATGAGGTCACCAGAAAGACCTCTAGAAGAGAAAAATTCCAAAATTGATGCATTTTACTGTTTGTTGGCAAGCCTTTTTTAAGGGGGGGGACACCTGTCTAAAATGCATAAATTTGATTTTTTCCCCAATTTTTTTTTTTAATCCTAAAATATGCTTTGAAATCTCCTGAATCCAATGGTAAAAACGGTTTTGAGTTATCTTGTTTACTTCAAAAGTTATGAAAGATTGCGCGAGTGCACCCACTGCCGATTTCTGAGGATAAATTCTTCCAGCGATAACCATGAATAACAAAAAGATCAAATTGCCATCAGCCCCAAAATTTTCTCCCACTTTGTAATTTTCAAATATTTTATTCAAAACAAAAAACGTAAAAATGCACTGAATGTATTGCTGAAAACCTTTTTGAATTATCTTGTCTGGTTCAAAAGTCATGGCCATTAACGTACGTGGTTACACAAATGATATTTTGCATGATCGCCAGAAAATATCGCAACTTACTTTCAAATGCATTTTTACCGCTTTTGGATTTTTTCATTCGCGGTGACCTTCTGCCCCTTCTATCTCAGCCATTTTTCATGTTAGAATGCTGAAATTTGGTATATATATGCAAAAAAGTGTGACAAATCTTTTGACTGTGTCGGATTTTTGATTTTGTTCCTCCTTTTCAACCTAATGCAATTGAAGCGCCGCAAATTTGCGTTTTTTAAGCGCTTTTAGCATTGCATGACAAAACTACGTCAATAACTGAACTGCAAGGACAAAAATGAAAAATCCGACACAGTCAAAAGTTTTGAAATGCTTTTAACTAGTTATAACCAAAATCTGACCTCCCTAGCACTTATGGTTGCACCGCTACACGGGTCGAAAGACCGCATCCATTTTTCACCTTTGAGATCACCCTGTACCTACACCGGTTAATATTTAGGGCTCAAATTTTGCACAGCACTTGTCCTAACAGCCACCAAACTGTGTGCCAAATTTCATCCAAATCGGACAACAAATACAAAAAAACACCTTAGACAGGTGTCCCCCCCCTTAATTCAAAGGCTGCAAAAACTTCTGCATGCTGGTAACCAGACCAAAAGGATGCAGGAAATAATTGCAATGTTACAAGGCCAGTGATGAAAACAACTTGTCCGAAAAAATCACGATTCGAGAGATGTGGGGAAGCTAAATTAGATAGATATTGGGCCGATTTTTTAAACGAAGCCCATCTTTTAGGCCGCGGATTATTTAAATGCAATTTTGTACACAAAAAGAAAAGAATATGCAGCCTAAAAGATGGGCTTCGTTTAAAAAATCGGCCCATTATTCTTTACGGATTCCAACGATCAATTCAACCTGAAAATTAAGGGAGTTCCCACAAAAACAACAATGTTGGGATAAAAATCGTAACATACGAATAAAGCTAGTGTCGTGATAAACAGAACATAATCGAGCTGAAATTTAAGTTAAATAGATGCAGTCAAATATGAATATGCTCACCCATCGCGGGACCCATGCTTCTCAGAACGGATCCTGCATTGTTGGTCAGCATTTTAAGATTCCACGGATGCCGTGAGAAGGTGCTGCTCTTGGCGCAAGGGAATCCGTAGCCCTGTGTTCCGGAATCAATGCTGCCGGAATGAACGCAGACGTGGTGCTTCCTCGATGTAACAAGCTGCCAATACTCTTGTTCCACCTCAGATGCCGGGACGGGTTCAGGTTTGTTGAACCACATGCTCATTGTGTTCCTGGCTATACGGTAGAAAGCATTCAGCGGCATCACACGACCCTGGAATATTTATCAGAAATATCCACTGAATTTTTTGTGTCCAATTTCCTATCAGTATTGTCTGCCCAATCACTCACCACCACTGTCCAATCACCAATCATCAGGGATCAAACCAGTAATGGTTATGTTCAATTGCGTAGGGCGCAGGGTACTTAGGGTACTTGGTAAAGAACCAGTTGTAATTTTGTGCTGCATACGCATGTGAGGAATCCACCTTGTTGCTGGTCCGAAAAAAACCAAACCAAACTGAAAAATACTGATTTTCGACAGTCGTGCACTGAAACCCATGTCGAATTCCAGGTGCTAAATACTTCCCATTTTTCAACGTCACTCGTTCCAAAAGGTCATTAACAAGAAATGCATTTAAAAAGGCCAGTATTGCCATGCTACTTGATCATTATTTGAAATTTAAATTGTCTAGCTGCACGATCCGATTCGCAAACACACCTGATTTGAGGCCACATTCACAATGCATCCAAGGCTCAACACATCCCACAGCCTCACGTACACGTGCACCCCAGACGTCTGGCAGGCCACAACTCAATTTTGTTTTTTGTACCTATCTTAAAGGCTGAAATCTCTTCTTTCAGAATTTTCAAACCATTTGACTCTATCTCAAGTAGTTTTTGAACAGCATCACATTTTCCGAGGTCACTTTTACAAGTCATATATTCCTTGCGCTGAATGCACTTTTGCATATTCTTGCAATCGAAAAACTTTTTGAAGTGAGATCTCAGGAACTGTACATGCTAGAAAGGTCAAAATTGGTGTACTTATGTATAAAAGTCTGAAAATCCGGCTGATGAAGCCGGAATTTTGATTTTCTTACTAGAAACATTTTTATGACCATGTTTATACAAAAAATGACTCGCAAAACGACAAAATTTACCGCGCATTGACTTAAATAGCAGATTATGACTAAACCAGGGCCTAAATTGAAATTCCGGCTTCATCAGCCGGATTTTGACACTTTTTTACATGTGTACACCAAATTTCACATTTCCAGCATGCACAGTTTCTGAGATCTCACTTCAAAAAGTTTTGCCTATTTCCGCTACTAATTTACCTGCTGCCAGAAAACTACGAGAGATACAAGGCTGAAATTTTGCACTGAACATGCTCTTATTATGTTTAACAACCCCCCAAAATTTCAGCAAATTCGGATAAGAAACAAAAAAGTTCGTCCGCGAAGGTACCCCCCCTTAAAAATTCAAAAAGAATCTCACATTCAGGAGTTATCTCAACTGCCAAAACAAGACCAACAACCATCACCATGAATAACCACTCCGCAGCAACGACTTCAATTCCGATTTCAACTCGTGGCGCGTTCTCAGACTGCGCCAGTCGCATAACACCAGCGGCAGCAAACATCATCATCAGACTTGAGAAAGACCCCAGTCCAGGGGTCGAAACATCGAAGCAAAACTTGATATCCAATCCGACAATGACCTCAAATCGGGTAATTGTTTACAGCGATCATGATTTGAAGGCAAATCAACAAAATTCAATGCTCCATTCAGACCTGCTGCACATCTCCTAGATTGTGCACATTTCTGGAACTTTTGTTTTTTTTCCCGCACTCACCGAAACGACGCACTCATCGCTGTCGGAGAGTTCGTCTTCATTTTCATCTCCACCTCCACCAACAGAATTGCTTCTCCTGGCCATGGTCTCCTTTCTCCTCTTCTGTTCTTCTCTCCATTCATCCTCAACAGTCTTGAATAACGCATCACGCTCGCCTGCAAAAAGAAAACATCTGAAAAATTGAAACTACAAAAATAACAATGGAAGATTGGCCAATAGGGTACATGGATGATATGGCTCTTCTGAGATATAGCACACCTGAGACATGGCCCGACTTGGATATGGCACTCCAGAGACATGGCTCTCCTGGAACACGGCTCTTCTGGGATATAGCACTCATGGGACATGGCTGTCCTGGGATATGGCACTCTTGGGACATGGCTCTCCTGGGATACGGCACTTCTGGAATATGGCTGTCCTGGGATAATATGGCTCTCCTGGGACACGGCAATCCTGTGATATGGCACTCTTGAGACATGGCTCTCCTAGGAAATAGCAATCTTGGGACATGGCTCTCCTGGCATAATATGGCATCCTGAGACATGGCTCTCCTGGGTATGGCTCCACTGGGAATGGCACACCCAGGAGATGGCACTCAGAAAGTGGATTGCAG
>JASGXE010014323.1:0-11699 GCA_030068105.1 Sinentomon sp. SZTP_YWyxl | reverse complement strand
TTCTAAGATGGAGCGAACCAATTTTTTTTTTTTTTTTTTTTTTTTTACAAGTAATCATTTGGTCACAAATTTATCAATTTCGGTAGGTACCTCAATTTTTAGTGCATGAAAACATGGAAAAAGAAGGAAAAGGCACAATTAGCATATATCTCAAGGAAACGAAATGGGGGCATGATCAAGTAACCTATAAGTATACCTACCTAGGCCTACCTACAACCTAGTACCTACCTACTAGGGCGATAAACTGAGTTTTGGCTTTATGGCAGATAAAAAACTGGCCTCTGATAGGTTTAGCATGTCATGAGAAATTCCAAGTTTGTTCCAGAGAAAACGTAGTTGTTTAGGAAAGAAAACCTAGAGACATTTTTGGAAAGGGAAGGTGGGATAAATGAAACGAGGTCACTGGCCCTCGTCGACCCTGTGTTTTTGACCAGGGTGCAACAGCATCCTGCCCATCCTCCCTCACCACGGACAACATTTTCGAAAAATTGAAACACCCCTGAGCTTTCTCCTCTTAGCAAGGGATTCCCAGCCCAGCTCTTCCCTGAGCAATGTCACACTGGAGTGAAAGGAGAAGTCCCCAGAAACAAACCTCACTGCCCTGCGCTGGACAGCTTCAAGTGCATCAATGTGGCACTGAAGATGAGGATCCCAGGTCGTTGTTGAATATTCCAAGATGGAGCGAACCAATGAGAAGTAGAGTATTTCTTTTACCTTTCTGGAGGCGTGGGAATAGTGTCGGATAAGAAACTTTAGCTGATTTGATGCCCGTTTTACCATCTGACTTATATGAGGTCCCAGTTCAGGGCAGGATTGAAATGAATGCCAAGGTATTTGATATTGTCTGGGCGAGACAACACAGAGGGACCAATGAAATAATCTGAGATGGAAGGATGTGTAGATGAAGCAAATGACATGACAGATGTCTTTGCGATATTGATACTCATTTGATTCTCATCACACCATTTGACTATGGAATCTAGGTCATCCTGAAGGGCTTTGGAATCATCTGGAGACTGATAACTCTGTAGAGGACTATATCATCTGCAAACAACCTGATGTTGGAGATGATATTATCTGCAATATCATTAATATAAATGAGAAAGAGGAGAGGGCCACACACTGAGCCTTGAGGAATGCCACTAGTGAGTGGGGGGCCTCTGACAGATCTTTGCAAACGAGAACCTGGAACTGCCTGTCAGAGAATTTGAGAGCCACAGGAAAAGATTTTCAGGAATCTCTTACAATGAGAAGTAGAGTATTTCCTTTACCTTTCTGGAGGCGTGGGAATAGTGTCGGATAAGAAATTTCAGTTGATTTGATGCCCGTTTTACCATCTGACTTATATGAGGTCCCCAGTTCAGGGCAGGATTGAAATGAATGCCAAGGTATTTGATATTCTCTGGGCGAGACAACACAGAGGGACCAATGAAATAATCTGAGATGGAGGGATGTGTAGATGAAGCAAATGACATAACAGATGTCTTTGCGACATTTATACTCATTTGATTCTCATCACACCATTTGACTATGGAATCTAGGTCATCCTGAAGGGCTTTGGAATCATCTGGAGACCTGATAACTCTGTAGAGGACTATATCATCTGCAAACAACCTGATGTTGGAGATGATATTATCTGCAATATCATTAATATAAATGAGAAAGAGGAGAGGGCCACACACTGAGCCTTGAGGAATGCCACTAGTGAGTGGGTGGGCCTCTGACAGATCGTTGCAAACGAGAACCTGGAACTGCCTGTCAGAGATAAAATTTGAGAGCCACAGGAAAAGATTTTCAGGAATTCTCAGCATAGATAGCTTAGAGAGAAGAATAGGTATTGAGACTTTGTCAAATGCCTTAACCAGGTCAATGAAAATTGCATCAGACTGACTGGACTTTCCGAGAGCAGTGGCGATGTCATGCACAAAACTGGTCAATTGGGATTCGCAAGAGAACTTGCTGCGGAAACCGTGCTGATGCTGAGAGAAGAATTTTTGACCCTCGAGCAACCGATATAAATAGCCAGCTACCATCTTTTCCATAAGTTTAGCTGAAGAGCTGATAAGACTTATTGGTCGGAAGGACGTAGTGGAAAGAGGCTGGCCACCTTTAGCTAGTGGTATCACGATATACTCATTTTCCAATCATTTGGGATTACATTTTGGGCCAAGGATACTGAGAAGAGCACAAAAAGGAAAGTTTTTAGTTTGTCGCAGTGGTTTTTAAGGAATGCCATAGGTATGGAATCAATGACATTGAAAGTGGAGTTCTTTGATGTTTTGATCGCTTTAACCACCGCTTCCAGGGAAATCAAATCAGCATCACGGAGAAAAGCTTGAACTCGGTTGTGGGTGACAGTGGATGCAGCAGGAATCTTTGGGTTGAGATAGCTCTTCAGAGCCAAAGCAAAACAGCTACTCGACCCAGCATTGGCACCAAAGGCACATTGACTGGAAGTTTTGCTATTGTGGAACTTCCAAAACTGCTTTGATGTGATGACATCATTGATTGCAAGTTTCTGAACAAAGCGTGCCTCAATGAAATTCAGATTGCTTTGGTAATCCTTTAAAGCAGCAGCATAAAGAGGGAACAGATTCTGGTTTGAGGAGCAGGAAGAAAAAAGGTTTAACATTTTGAAGTATTTTTGGCGAAGACTGGCATTAAACCAAGGTGGGAAGGAGAGATTTCTAATTTTAATTGGATCCCGCCTAGGTATAAAGTGATCAATGGTCAAAGTGCAAACTGTCTTGAATTCAGTCCAGAGCTGGTCAACTATGGGGTCAAGATTACAGAAGTCAAGCAGAGCAAAGTCAAGTAATCTATCGACAGCATCCCTGTCATATTTGTCAAAAAGATATGTGCGGCCAAGGTCACTTTGGTGGGAAGGAGAGGGGGAGGTGCACAACAATCAACCTGGAAAAAGGCACTTATCATAAAGTGGTCACTCATGCCTATAAAGGATTTAATTGACATTGCTGTTGATTGTGGACAGTGAAAAATAAGATCAATAGCTGCACGCATCCAGATTTGCTCGCTCTCTCTCACCTCCTGCATGTCTAAAGTCTCTGCTGGCCTTTCTCCTCTCTCCAACTGCTTCCCTAATTTCATCATCCCACCAATCTCTATCTCTCCATCCCTCATCTACCAAGTTGCCAGTTCTGGCGCCCGTGCTACGTGGCATTTGCTCCACCCACGCTGCCATTTTTACAAAGGGAAAAAGCATTTTATTACGAAAAATTTACAATTCATTGGGGCAGAAAAACACGAGCTGGGAGCATCCGACCGAGATGCAATTTTGAATTTACGTATCCCATCGGCTCCTTCGTTTCTTCTCCACCGGCTTGCCGCTGTCCGTCGGGCCGTCAGCGGCTGGAGGTGGCATGCTGGACCCGGATTTCGTGGCTTTCGGCAAGGGAGCCACGAACACGTCCGCGTCGTCAACTTTTCTTGCTGGTGTTGCACTGCCCCAGTCTGTCGTTCCGCGCTCCACCTTCCTGTTTGAGTGATAATTCGGTGCCGAAGCCAGCGGAGGGATCACCGTCGGGAGGGTACTTGCGGGAAGGTCCGGCTCCTTGGCTGCACAGAAGTGTGACATAAATTGGGCTTTGAAGGCTGTTTTGATTGCTGACATTCTATCGGATGCCGGCCCACTCCTGGCATCATTTGCACCAGTTTTGTAGCCAATGCTGCCAGCAACACCAGTACTATGTATAATTGTCGGTCCGGCAGAACTGTTCGTCGATGTCGACCCAAGGCCTGGATTTGAACTTCCTTTGTAGCCGAGGCCCCGTCCACCAATCCGCTTCCCCTGGCCACCCTTGAACCGGGTCTTGCGGAACCACGAACATTGCATGGCAAGTTCCATCAGTTCATCGGGTACCCTCTGACCAACACCTTCCAAATTTCGTACAAGGTGACCGCAGAACTCTTTGTCCTTCTCGGTGACAAGAGTGTACGCTGTACCACGCTCACCGACACGACCCGTTCGTCCGATCCGGTGAATGTGTGTGTCGATATCCCTAGCCACGTCAAAGTTGATCACAGTCCGAATGTGGGGAATATCCAACCCACGAGATGCTACGTCGGTGGCAACGAGGATGTTTGCCTCCTGCTTTTTGAATGTCGTAATGACCTGATTCCTCTCCGACTGGTCCATATCACCGTGCAGAAGAAGAACGGGGAACTCGTTCAGGCGAAGGTTGTGCACAAATTCTTCGGCGTTGGCCTTCCGAGTGACGAATATCAAAACACTTCCGACCGAAGTGAACTCGACCAGGTGTCCGATCAGCCAACTCCATTTGGCCCCACCAAGCGGCATCACTTTGATAATCTGAGTGATGTCCTCGTTGGCCTCTCCAATGTCTCCCTGGATAATCCTGACTGGATCTGTGAGAATATCCCTGGCCAGCCTTTCGATCCTTTTCTTAAAAGTGGCCGAAAACAGCAAGGTCTGCCTGTCTGGACGGACGTGATTGCATATCGAACGGACTTGCGGTTCAAATCCCATGTTGAACATCCGATCGGCTTCGTCGAGAACCAGATAGGTCACCCGCTGTAGGTTTGTTGCCTTCATTTTTACAAGGTCAATCATTCGACCTGGAGTAGCGACAACTATTTCGGCGCCAGACTCCAGCCATCATCTGCTCATGACCATACACCTCATCTTCCTCCCCAAAATAGCTTCTACCCTATCAGCCCACTTTATGGCCTCTTCCTTTCTCCTTAGCAAATTCCATCCCCCTTCTTCTTTGTTCTTTTTCTGTCGCCTTCCCTTCTTTTTCTTCCTTCCCCGAACCACACCAGAGATTGCGTCGGCAGCTCGATCGACGTCAACAGCTCGATCGAGAATGAAGGAGGAAGCATCAGGTTGTCAGGATTCGACAGGATTCGGATTCGAGCAACTCAGGATTCGGATTCGACAAAAAGATTCGAAAATCGGTTCGAATCCAACAAATTTTTTGCAATAAACAAACACCGAAAAGAAAAAAATGCAACCGCGCTTCACAAAAAAAAAAAAATCGCGGCCGTGATCGCGTTTTCCCATTTTGGAAAGCAAAAGAATGCGCCGTCGGCCATCTTTGAATTTCAAAATGGCCGCCGCCGTCTCCGGTTCGTGTCGTGTGTGCGTTCGCGATCTTTTCTTGGTGTTTTGTTGTGAAAGTTGTGGTCTGTTTAGTTGTTTTTGAGTTTCTTTGTCCATGGAAAACTTTTTGCAGCACATTCAAGAATACCTGCAGCCAGCAAAGTGTTGGGTGGATGTGGTATTCAATGACCACGAAAACCACAACTTTATGAACTTCGTCACCAGTGTGGAACCTGTTCTTTTTTTGGGCTTCTTGCAATGATCATCACTGACTACTGGCAACTTGTTGTGGGGAATTGGGGCTGTTTTGGGTTGGAAAAACAAACAAGTGGCTGGCTGGCTGCTGGCAGTGTGATGGGACTGTCAGCCAGGTGTGACAAAAATGTTGAACCTGCTTGTCCTGCTGGAAACCTGCTTGTCCTGCTGGAAACCTGCTTGTCCTGCTGAAAATGGTCAAATGGGTTAGTTTATGGTTAGATTACGTTATTCTAACCTAAACATACCTCGCCTATAACCCTAACCTAACCCTGACCTGGCCATTACCAGCAGGACAAGCAAGACAAGCAGGTTCAGCATTTTAGTCACTTCCCTGCCAACCTGCTTGCTGGTGGTGCACTGGGGATTTGAAGAATTTGGCAGTTACCCTAGCTTGCTGGTGCTGGTGGGCAGTTAGGTACTCAACTAAGCAAAGGAATGTGTTTGCTTCTAGGAGGTACTCGTTCCTATCTTGGTTTCTCCACACACACACACCTGGCCTTGTTAATTTCCCAGAAAAAAATTGTTTCCGACGGGATATCTTTCATTTGACAACTCAGGTTTTGGTTGTTGTCATCTTTCTGGTGGCTAGGTATTGGTCCAGCCACTAGAAAGATGTCAACAACCAAAAACTGAGTTGTCATATGTCAAAGGAAAGATATCCCGTCGGAAAGATTTTTTTCTGGAAATTGTTGCGATGGGAATGCTTGCTTGAAATTATTGGGAATGCTTGCTTGAAATTATTGGGAATGCTTGCTTACCCAATAAATATATAGCACCCTGCTGCACAGCATCTTCCGGTTGAAGGTCTGTGACCATGTTTTCCTTCTGGTCCAAATGATCGCTTTTGACCATTTTACTTTGGTCTCAATCGTGGGAACAGGACAATAAAGTGTGGCAGAAATGGTGTCATGGGCAATAAATTTGCTTTTAATTCTGACAAGCTGCACAGACGTTTTAGTGCCTTCAATCTGTAAAATGAAGCTAAAGCAGGGATGATGCAATTCCCAAACAAAAGAAGTGCAGAACACAAATTTAGGTACCAAAACCAACTTTGCTTTTTCAGAGCAGGCAGGTACATCTTCATTTTACAAAAAGGTCCAAAACGCAATATGCAACCCCTGCTGCCAAGCAAGCAAAAAACGACTTTCTGCGCTTTTCAAAAGGCCCACCATGATCCAAAATTCGACGTTTGAGCATCACGAACACGCATGATTTATGGCCTGCCTTGGGCTTTGGCACTCCCATTTTTGAGCCGCTGCGAATTGGTTTTGGGGATATTTTCGGGGGGTAAAACTTCCGAGCGAGGGCCTTTCTGGGAGGTGATCCTCCCACTCATGTTCCCTAATCAGCAGGAATCCAGAGCATGCTTCGTTTGCGTCACTTTCCGAATGGTGTTGGAACCGACTGCTGGGTGACGGTGTCCGACCACAAAGTGCGTGCGAACACGAAGCCAGAGACGTGCATAGCTGTGTTCTCGTCAGAAATGCCATGTTCAGTTGTTGCGTTTATTCGTTGGTTGTTCTATATTTTTCTGATTCCATCGTTTGTCCTCTCTTAAATGCAGTGCACTCAGCTGCATGTTTCCCGAACAAGTCAGAGTCAGTTTCGTTAAGAGTTCAGGGAACAGTGAAAAGTAAAGTGAAAAGCGTCAAAGTACGAGTAGATATATGTTGCACATTTTGAATAGTGTTCGTCCACGAGTAAAGTTCTTACTTTGTTTTGTTTGTTCAGTCCATTGAAAGCAGGGAAATGTGATGCACTATTGGCATATTAGTGCAATTGTCATGTGAACAATAGGTTGCCTACACCAGCATACTGACTCACACTAACAGTTATGTGAGAAGGCTAACCAGCCTTTTGTTTCATCAAAGGCGAACTCAGGGATCCACTTCCCAATGGTTCACTGTCAGTGAAAATGATGTTGACGCAGATTTCCCCGAGAAGGGGGTAAGTCTACAAGTATTTTTGGCATTTCCATGTGTTATTAAGTGAGGCCGCTTTTTCACAGATTTTGAGATTATGAGAAGGTGAGAATGATTCAGAATTTGTGCAACCAATAAGGAAAAGCATCATTTGCAAGAGTCTCTTCAGTGTGAAAAGACGCTTCCTTTTAAGTGACTGTCGCAAAGACCAAGCCAAGATGAACAATCAAAATAATTCAGGTTCAATGATGGAAGAGTTTTATGACAAATTGTTTGTGAACCGAGAGAATGGGCCCTTCTGCAAATGGCCAACACTGGGTCTCCTGAGAGGATTTTGTTTCTTTTTGCTTTACTTCTTTTTGCTACCATTTTACATCAATTCTTTTGACATTTTCTCTATTTAATGATAATTGTAAATAGGTGTTTGTGTTCCCCTTTTTGATGGTTCGAATCATATTGCAACCTGCAACCCTGGCCTTTGTGTTGACTTGCCATTAAGCATTTGAGTTTTCTCATCATTCTATGGTTTCAAGAGGTGCCATCAGAATTGAGAGCCTTTGGGTCCAAAGCCAGAGCAATGTCAAACTTGTGGGAAGTTCATTGTCAACCAAGCATAAGAGTTTACGCACAAGAGCATGAAAGAGTTTACGTTCGGGAAATGGTTTCCCTCTCTTTTGTCTTTTTTTATGTGTGAGAATGATTTTTGGGAAGAAACTCAAAATTTGACAGCATTGTGATGGGAAGGTGCCCTCTCCTTTCTGTTTCGTTTCAGTTCTTTCCTGGGCCTTATCAAGCCCCAGATGGGATCACCTCTTCATTGCCAGGGAGGTAGGTAATCGGCACAGCTGGCTTGTTTTGGCGACGACAGGACTCTGCCAAGACTTGTGACGGAGAGCATCAGACAGGGAAGTCATGCATGCTTTCTCATAAAATTTCGTTTGTTGTCATCAGTGTCAGACACCTGCATGGCCAGGAGACGCTATGGCCACGTTCGTTGTGGTTTGAAAAGCTACGAAGAACTGTGTGGGGACAATGGTGCATCCTTGGCGGACCATTGGAAATGAAACTCCTTTTCGTGCTTAGTTTATAATCTTCCTTTTGCGGACTTGACATGCCGAATGATTTATTTATGGTTTCCTAATTTGATGATGTGTAAACTGATTGGATGTTGCCCATCATGTGTGTGTGTAATTATTATGCCTGACACTTAATCCAGCTGATCAATATACGTATTTCTCACAAGATCCTTTTCCTTTGTTCCATTTTTGACCAGCGTGCAGCCATGTAAAATGTCAAAACTGAAAACCTAATGTTCTCCCCTGATGATTCCGAGGTAACTCACCTCCAACTATCCAAGGGCATCCGTGGCATTTAAATCAACAATCATCAACCAATCTAGCATCCGTGGCATTGAAGCAAAACATTGAAGAAACAACAAGTTCTTCTTACTACGCAAATGGCATCTATCACGGAGTTGAACTTCTCCCGTGTATATTTTTCAATGTTTTATCTTTTAGTTCTTCCCTATTCCTTCTCTTCTCTGTTCAAATCATACAGGCCACATTCATGTCACCACACATTCCCGTTTTGTCTTGTCAGTTCCGGCGGCTCATTTTGAATTAATATTTTCTGCTGAGTTTTCTTGTAAATTGTTCTTCAAATAATCTCAATTGTCTTAAAATTTCGCAATCCATATGATGTATAATCTCACACTCGTTTCAACCGTGGAAGTGGCGCCATCTTGGCCCTGTCAATTGTTTTTGACAAGCGACAATTTTCGCCACTCAGAAGCAATTGCCGGGGGCAAGGGCCCACTGGGAGGACAAGGTCGCAGAGGCAAGCGACGACACAGTGACGACCATTTTTAAATATTTTATACTTGTTTAGCCCTTTTCATATTCGTATTTCCTTTGCTGATCCAGTGATTTTCTTTTTTGGTTACGTGGCAAACACCCGACAAAGAAGTTGCGAAACTTTGTCGGGCGTTTGTCGCCTGAAAATTGTACCGAGAACGTGTTTTGTCAAATTCAAAGTCAGTCGCCCACCTGCTCTTGAAGTCGCCACACAGATATCGAGCTGAAACTGTTGGAACACGAAAACTGGCGATTTTCATCACACCTGAGTAGGTTGATTGCATAATTTCAAGGGGCAAAGGGGCGACAGACATTGGACATCGTTCTTTTGTGACACTGTGATTTTTTATTAGTTCCGATCGATAATAATCTTCGTTATTGTTAATTTTCATCGTGAATAAATCGTGGGGACATTATTTTAAATTCAACTTAGAATTATTTCTCAAGCAAGAGTTCAGTGAACTCGGACGTTGGTTTCCAGATCCAGAGTGCTAACTGAGGACCCACAGGAAGCGTCAATTCAAGCGAACTCCTTTCAGGACAAAGTTCAGCTTTTCCCGTGATATGGAGGCCCGTGCAGAACTGGACTCTTGCGCATACTGATCAGTTTCTTTCGCAAGAGACTGTTGGAGTCGGCGTTGAGCGTCATTCCAGAGCGAAGACGTTTCGCAGCTGTCGGACTTCACTCAGATTTTCGTCGGAGTTTTCAAGTAAGAATAGGTTACTGTATTATTATTCTGGATGATGTATGGCCTCTGATCCCAGGGTTTCAAATCGACTGAAGCATTTACCACCGGATTTGTTGGAGGAGGATCTCCGGAACTTGGACATTCACTCAAGGAAAAAGGGTAAACCGAAAATGCCGATTATCGAACACGACAATGAAAATACGACTACACAGTCTGACTTGCCACCTAGTCAAACGGAGGGTATTGCTGGGGCTAGCCGAGGACCCGCTGCACGCAGCGCACAATCGCAAAGTTCACAACAGTCCATTAACCCTCGACAAAATACGGGTGGTAGAAATGAAAATGTTGAGTGGTTAATTAATTTAAATCCGAGTTTGACCGACTTTGGCAAATTTGAACCACATGGGAGTATTTCAGCGAACGCATTTGTCGAGCGTTTTGAGCAAATTTGTAGCATGCTTCGAATAACGGACGAAAGAAAAGTCGACTTGTTCCCGTTGTTGTTACAAAAATCAGCTGTGCATTGGTACAAAGTGTTGTCAGATGAGGTGCGCCGGACAAATAAAACGATGATCTGGCGAGATTTGTCACAGAATTTTCGGAATGCTTTCAAGAAAATTGACCAATCCATTGACATTGAAACCGAAATTTTAAATAGTCAGCAGAAATCAGATCAGTCCGCTCTTGACTTTTATTACTTTTTGCTCGCAAAATATTTGCGGCTGGAGCGAGTGGTTCCGGAAAAGGAAAAAATTTCACGCATCATGAATGGAGTATTACCATCCATCCGCATGCATCTATTAATCAAACATCCCACGACTTTATTGGAGCTCAAGGACGCAATCATTGACGTAGGTCGTGCGTTAGACATTCCAAATGGAAGTCAAGGTACGAATCATTCTGTAAACATGGTAGAAAGTTGCGGACCAGAGGTTTTCCATTCTCTTCGTGACAGTGTTGTGGACCTACAGCATGTAATACAGGATTTAAAAATTCATAACACTCTTACCTCAGAAACACAAATCCCACCATCGTCAGGGTATTCTCCGATCAATGATTCGGTTGAAGCGTGTCATCTTCTACAAAGAGGCTATCCTCCAACTTTCTCCCCTTCCAATAGAAGGGATTCCAACTGTTATCATTGCAACTCTCCTAATCACTTCGTTCGTTTCTGTCCATTGTTACAAGCACAAAACAATCGCAATTTTAGTCACTGCCCAGAAATGGCAGTGCTGCAGCCCGCAATGCACGACACTTCATTTCAACCTGTGGGACGTCCGCGTGGGGATACTCGAAACGGGATGTACACGAGATATTCGCGTGACACTCGGAATTATGGATACGCATGGAACCCTCCGAACAGTCACAGGGAACGATTTCAGAATGGTTACACGCCAGGTCGAAACACAAATCAAAATTCTTTTGCTTTTGGAGAGCGGCAACATTATACAGGCAATTATCAAAATGACAGAAACGGGAATGTGTGGTGACATGAATGTGGCCTGTATGATTTGAACAGAGAAGAGAAGGAATAGGGAAGAACTAAAAGATAAAACATTGAAAAATATACACGGGAGAAGTTCAACTCCGTGATACATCCCCGAGTGCCAAGCTTACAATTTCCTTATCCTTTCAAGAGACGGCACGATGAAGCAGCCCTGAGGGCCGGTCTTCTCTCCTTTTCCTTCTCTTCTCACCCTTTTCTTCCCTTTCCCACTTTATCCTCTCCTTTTATCTCCTCCCTTTTTCCTCATCCTCAAAACCCCCTCCCTACCTCTTTTAGTCTTTATAAATAGTATTGGTCACACTGCTTTCGTCAAGAGGATGTGTTGTCGTGTTCTCAGTTTAAAGTTTTCAAAACAAGAGCTGACTTCCAATTTCGACTCGCAATCTT